>JASGXE010019253.1:0-12277 GCA_030068105.1 Sinentomon sp. SZTP_YWyxl
AAAACTGTCAAATCCAAATCATGTTAACATTACGAGAGAAAAATAGCAAAAAATGATTGCATAGGTGTACCTCCAACACAAAGAGTTGGGTACACAAAACACGCTTCTCACTTTTCGTAGTGTGGTAACGATGGCAGGGTATTTCTTCAACATCAAAGGTGCGATGTTGAGATTATCCAGATCCTTCAGATTGTTCAGACAGTCTTCCAGGTGGTATCCACTGACACGCAAACTGCCCCTGATCTCCTTGTCGAGTTCCAACAGCCTCACTTCAATCTCCAGCCACCTGAAAATGGGAATTTTGAAGAATTCTGATCGTTTCATCAAGATCTTTGACAGGAACAAATCTTGGCTTTCACAAGCGCTGGATCAATGAAGAGCAAATGGCGAAGCGATACATGCAGTTCAAATCACATGTACCTTTACAATTCATTCCACGCTCGGGTCATCGGTAGAGCACTCTGAAAATGGTGAAAAGGAATTGTCACCGCCAACACGAAATCAGCCATTTCAACCATCTTTTGTGATTTCTTTATCATTTCAATCAATTAAATGGCAATTCTGGCAATTGAGAATGGGCGATTTTCAACGAAATGTGAAAATTTACACGAAATTCATTGATTTCCACGAAATATCTCCTTTTTTTCAAGATATACATGCAAAAACGCCATGTTTTTCCTTTTTTAATTAAGTGGCAAGCATAGTGCACAAAATCATTTGAAAAATGAAGCTTTCTTTTGCTCTTTTCCCAGTCTCTTCTTCAGTTTATTTACATCATTTTTCCAATGTATTATTGTTTCTGCAAAATTCAAAGAAATCACATTGTAAAATGACTGAAAATGCATTTTTGACAGGTTCTAGCATTTTTATTTCTACCGCCAAATAACGAAATTTTTAGACTTTTGAGCGAAATTTTCCGAAAATTATCACCATTTTCAACGTGCTCTAGTCATCGGCATCGCTATCGGGTGGCGCCAATGTGGCACTTTACAGGAAGCTCAGCGGGACGCGAAGTCGCAATGCTTGCCATTCCACGCCCTAACGCAGTCAAGCGCATGCTGGACAATTTGAAAGGAAAAACTAGATAAGCTATGCCAAATTACAATTTTAAAATGGCGAAGGTCTTTGGCAAACAAATGATGCAAAGCACTGCGTTCTCCCGCCATGTATTCATGCTTGTTTTGCACAGCCGCAGACTTTTACTGATATACCTCCAACTTGAGGGGGTGTATTGAACAAAGAGAGGTGGGATAGACCACAATAAAGTGGTTGAGAGATGCGAGGATGGAGCAGTTCGGCATTATAGTCAAACGTTGCTAGTGACATGTCTGATTGTCAATTTGGCATGATGTCGTTTTGTTATACAATTGCAGGGTAATCTGGAAAAAACTTCCAAGAATGTCTGAATGGACTTGTTGCAGGGTGTGGCTGCTGTCCCACTGATCCACTCCGCGATGATCAGTCGATGGGAGTCTGTGTGAAACAAGCCTCGACATCCGATCCGACTGAAATACAGTTTATCATTTGAAATTCTCCAGTTAGTGTGCTGATACGTTGAAAAGAGTAAATTGCAACTTCGCAGACGGCTTTGTGGCGAGTAAAACTAGCGATTACTTTGTCCACAAAAATAGGATGTGTACAATATGTGCAATAATATGTGTAAAACATTTGAAATAAAATGGCTGCATTGCATAATTTTAGTTACGGCAGTTATCCCCTACCCTCCGTATTTCAGTATGACCACCTCTGTTTGCCCGACAGAAGAGATTGGACTGCACGGGAAATAAATGAATCGTGTGACACGCACAGTGGACATGGGAGATGAAGGAACCACTTCTGCATGAGGGGAGGTGCAGCGGAAACGACGAATGAAGTCCAGCAATGACCATGCAAATAGAAAAGGAGCGGGCATGGAGGGAGGAGCTGGGCATGGATGAAGTTGTGAAGACATAATATAAAATTAAAAACATGAATCAGTAAAATGGTGGTGTGTGAAGTGTTGAAGTTGTGTTCAGCCATTTCGCAAACCTTCAAGAATCAGATCAAATAAACACCAACCCCAAATCGGAAATTACAAAGAATTCACCAGTAAAAGGCAGTAAGTGTAGCCATTTCCTTTGAAATTGTCCAGCTTCCAGAGCATATTACACACTATGCCCACTTTATTTTTGAGTCTGCTGCAGAGTCGCTAGATTTCTTCAGCAAAGCTGGCGAATATGAAAGATTGGCTGATCTGTCGGAGTCTTGAAGGTGTCAAAAATTGCCTGCCTTGAAAATTGCCAACAAAGCATCACTGCAATCGCATTTCCACTGCTCCCTTTCCCGGCTGTCCACGATTCAAAACGTCCTTGCCGCTGCCGACCACATACATGCCACACCCGGACCCGTCTCCTCTTTTGTTTGCACAGCACAATCACTGGGGCGTTTTCCGCTAACTTGCACCACTGCAACCCCACGACAGACCCTTTGACTACTGGTATCTCCATCAGAACACCACCTGCACCCACCTCTCTTCTGTTTGCTGGCATTGTGACATTGCAGTTTCTCTCACGACTCTCATGTTTGCCTCCATGCCCGGTGCAATGCCTAATGTTATGGAGGTCTTGCTGGATCAGAAACTATGACAGACTAGAACAAGAGTACGTGGTATGGTTGATAAAATTTTCCAGAAATTACAGCTTTGTTTCTGTCTGTCCCCCTCACACTTCATAAGTTGCCACATGAGAAGGAGCCCGATGGTGGTGGCAAGACTCCTTTTTCATTACAGGTGGTGGATGAGTCTGTCTCTTTTTTTCTCAAAAAAAAAAATGAAAAAATAGCGCAGAATAGGTAAATTACCCACTCTGGAAAAACCGAACTATGGCAAAGAATCCTATAAAAATCACATGAATTTGCAGTAAAAATTGAAACGCAAAACCAACAATTATTTTCGAAAATCTTACTTCTTTTTGCTCTGCACCTTCTCGTTCCTGATGTCATTTTTCTTCTTCTCTTTCTTCATCAGCATTCTCTGTGCCGCTGCATCTGCCACTTCTTTGTCGAACACCTCTGACGGAATTGGCGGCGATTCAAATGATGGCTCGTTGTCATGAGTTGGCCCATTTTCAACCACCCGTGTGTCATTGTGTGAGTCGTCAGGACGAGATGGAGGTAGAGAATTGTCAACTTCACTCTCTTTCGTAGTGTCCATAATCTCGCTCGAAGGTTCATCAGATTCCTTCTTTGGTGCCTTTCCTCTCCTGGATGCTCTCGGAGTTGTGACGGCTGAGGTATAAAAGGCTTGAGGTGTGTCACCAACCTCATTTGAAGGGACACCAACATCATCAGGTTCACTCTTTGTGGCCTTCCCTCGCCTGGGCACTTTTGTCGTTGTGGCGGCAGAGGTTTCAGGGTATTGCGATGATTGAAGAACTTCACCTGAAGGGACTCGAATTTCCTCTGGTTCCTTCTTTATGGATTTACCACGCCTGGGCACTTTAGGAGTTGAGGCAGCAGAGGTCTCAAGCTCCTCAGGTGATTCTTGAACTGCAGGCTTGGCATCTGACCCTGTTTGATTGGCGACTTTTGATTGTCGTTTGGGTGCAGCAGACTTGACAGGTTCATTTTGGGGTGGCTCGTCTTTAATTTTCTGAGTTGGCTTCTCATCAATGGCAACCTGCCGCTTTCTGCTTTTGGGTGTTGCCTTTTGTGCTTCAGCAAAATTGTGTTCACCGTCAACAAAACCCTGCTTTGACCCGACCTTCTTCTTAGATCCCTGGGACACAGGTAGCTTCACGATCTCGTTATCGGCAGGCTGTGGGGTTGAGGCACGGCTACTAGCCCTTGATGACCGACCTGAACTTGGAGCGGCCTCAACTAAGCTCGGGGCAGGAACGATCTTCAAGCCAAGTTGTGCTGGTTGGATGACACCTCTCTCCAGTTGACTTTTCAGTTTCATGATGCCATCCCTTGTTGCTTCGTCCCATTCCTCCTCAGCCTTTTTGCTCTGAGAGGAAAAATAAACAACCACATCATGTTAAGCAGGACAAGGATGTGAACATTCTTGGCAAGCAGCGATCAATATACAATTCACTAAAAAGAAATTGAAAATTCGAGACAAACATTGAAGAGAGCCTTGTGAACCTCTCCATGCTGCATGGATTCCGTACCAGGCGTGACATCACAGTTGCGACTTTGCGAGTGGATTCATTGCCAGAAACAAGAGTCCAGCTCCCCATGATCTCATGCAAAAATAGTAAATTCTTGCCCTCACCAACCTGAGCTTATCCTTCATCTCTCAAAAATGCATAAATCGCCACCTACATTCCGACTCGGGCCCTGAAAATTGCACTAAAACTCCCGAGGTCTCAGGACTGTACCTTACCCCCATCAGACTTTGAACCTTTACTCTCGACTATCTAATCCATCTTGGTGCCATTTTGTCTTACTGTTTAGGCACCTCCGATTATTTGGTAATTATCCTAACAAAGGACCGGTTGGTGCAAGTATTTACGCAGGCTGAGTTGGTATGAGCTTAGCAAAAATCCATTTTAGAAAAATGCAAAAAACACAGAACTCTTTCTTCTACAGCATCTATTTGGACAAGCATCTGTTTGGCAAAGTTGGACCCTCACGCACTGCTTCCAATAGATTTGGTTGTTGTGAAAGAGGTGTGTATTAGAGCTCTGAATAATTATTGCATTTGGCAAGATCTTAAACTTGGTGCAAAGGCTTCCCTTCGCTTGAATTCTTGACTTATTAAACCAGAAACACCACAGGGAGCAGAAATGGGCTTGCAATGAATTTCTACTCGGATACTTTTCAGTGTAATGTAGAAATATCTCATTCAAATAGTGTGGTGGTGCTTTTTCCTTGGCACCTTTGACTGTTTGCACGGTGCCTGCTTTCGATTTGTTTTCCCTGATTTTTCCAAAATGTCACTGCAAAAAATTGTGGTTCGACCGCCTTACATACTGTTGCATATCTTTAACCCTTAACCTGGCGGTGACATGTACACATGACTCCTTTTCTTTGCCATAAGCTGGCGGTTGGTTTGCCAAAAAAATTCAAAAAAATTTTTTTTAACCTTTTACCCATCTCCGAAACCTCTTCTTCGCAATGACGAAGAGTCCAGATGTCAATTCCAGCTGCAAGGCATCAAGAATGACAGATGAAGGGGTAAAAATCGGTGTCATGTACACATGACGGCTTCCCAAAAACTCAATTTTGGGACTTGGAAACGAGCCCTGACTTTTTTTTGATTTTCCGATTGTTTGTGCCAAGGTCAACTTTTCGGATGACACCCAGTGCCGGGGGAAGTACTTCCCCCGGCACTGTTCCCCCGGCACTGGGTGTCATCCGAAAAGCGCTAAAATGAACCGTTTAGCCGGAAAGTGGCGAAAAAGCCTTCAAAAACTGGTTTCTTTTTCCAATGCGAAATCCACGAAATCGGTGTCATGTGTACATGACGTATTTGGCCACATTTTTGTGCCCTAAAACTACTCTTGACAAGGTTAGTCATAGGTACTCTGGTTAGTCAAAGGTTAGTCAAAGAGTACAAATACATATACTTTTTTACACTTATTCATGCTGGAAGACTAAATAAGTGTGAAAATATGCATTATCAGTCTTGATTTGTTGGAGAAAATCATTGATAATGGTGTTGGCATACCTCACAAAGGTTGAGGAAAATGAATACTCCCAGGATGAGCGCACCATATGGCTTTGCCGGTAGAGAAAGAAACCAGAATCTTTATGTGCATTTTTCTCCCATTTCATTTTATTTTTCTCTCATCAAGCCATATATAGAAAGGGGTAGAGCTTTTGTCGGCGTTTTCAACACCATTGGGGGGTCCATTGCTTTGTCTACGAACTCACTGGATGTGATTTTCGAAGTTTCAATTTTTCCAACTGCTTTGCTATACAATCTAAAGGCCCACAAGTTCAAACTGAAGCTAGTGGATAACATGTAGCAGTGTGGAAGCAGGTCCGATTAGGGCTTGTGCGTGCTTTTGGCGCCAAAATGATGAATAGGCATCAGCAATGAACGTCCATCGACAAAGTATCGAATCGCAGCATGGTTTACAGGTAAAAACTTGGTGCAAAAGATGGTGTCATGTGTACATGACACCGCCAGGTTATGTCTTCCTACCGGAGGTAGAGAATTGTCAACTTCACTCTCTTTCGTAGTGTCCATAATCTCGCTCGAAGGTTCATCAGATTCCTTCTTTGGTGCCTTTCCTCTCTGGATGCTCTCGGAGTTGTGACGGCTGAGGTATAAAAGGCTTGAAGTGTGTCACCAACCTCATTTGAAGGGACATCAACGTCATCAGGTTCACTCTTTGTGGCTTTCCCTCTCCTGGGCACTTTAGGAGTTGTGGCGGCAGAGGTTTCGAGGCATTGCGATGATTCAAAAACCTCACTTGAACGGACTCGAATTTCCTCTGGTTCCTTCTTTATGGACTTGCCACGCCTGGACACTTTAGCAGTGGTGGCAGCAGAGGTTCCAAGCTCCTCAGGTGATTCTTGAACTGCAGGCTTGGCATCTGACCCTGTTTGATTGGCGACTTTTGATTGTCGTTTGGGTGCAGCAGACTTGACAGGTTCATCTTGGGGTGCCTCGTTTTTGATCTTCTGAGTCGGCTTCTCATCAACCGCTACCTGTGACCTTCTACTTTTGGGTGTTGCCTTTTGTGCTTCAGCAAAATTGTGTTCACCGCCAACAAAGCCCTGTTTTGAACCGACCTTCGTCTTAGATCCCTGGGACACAGGAAGCTTCACAGCCTCATTATCGGAAGGCTGTGGGGTCGAGGCACGGCTACTAGCCCTTGATGACCGACCAGAACTTGGAGCGGCCTCAACTGAGCTCGGGGCTGGAACGATCTTCAAGCCAAGTTGTGCTGGTTGGATGACACCTCTCTCCAGTTGACTTTTCAGTTTCATGATGCCGTCCCTTGTTGCTTCATCCCATTCCTCCTCAGCCTTTTTGCTCTGAGAGGAAAAATAAACAACCACATCATGTTAAGCAGGACAAGGATGTGAACATTCTTGGCAAGCAGCGATCAATATACAATTCACTAAAAAGAAATTGAAAATTCGAGACAAACATTGAAGAGAGCCTTGTGAACCTCTCATGCTGCATGGATTCCGTACCAGGCGTGACATCACAGTTGCGACTTTGCGAGTGGATTCATTGCCAGAAACAAGAGTCCAGCTCCCCATGATCTCATGCAAAAATAGTAAATTCTTGCCCTCACCAACCTGAGCTTATCCTTCATCTCTCAAAAATGCATAAATCGCCACCTACATTCCGACTCGGGCCCTGAAAATTGCACTAAAACTCCCGAGGTCTCAGGACTGTACCTTACCCCATCAGACTTTGAACCTTTACTCTCGACTATCTAATCCATCTTGGTGCCATTTTGTCTTACTGTTTAGGCACCTCCGATTATTTGGTAATTATCCTAACAAAGGACCGGTTGGTGCAAGTATTTACGCAGGCTGAGTTGGTATGAGCTTAGCAAAAATCCATTTTAGAAAAATGCAAAAAACACAGAACTCTTTCTTCTACAGCATCTATTTGGACAAGCATCTGTTTGGCAAAGTTGGACCCTCACGCACTGCTTCCAATAGATTTTGGTTGGTTGTGAAAGAGGTGTGTTATAGAGCTCTGAATAATTATTGCATTTGGCAAGATCTTAAACTTGGTGCAAAGGCTTCCCTTCGCTTGAATTCTTGACTTATTAAACCAGAAACACCACAGGGAGCAGAAATGGGCTTGCAATGAATTTCTACTCGGATACTTTTCAGTGTAATGTAGAAATATCTCATTCAAATAGTGTGGTGGTGCTTTTTCCTTGGCACCTTTGACTGTTTGCACGGTGCCTGCTTTCGATTTGTTTTCCCTGATTTTTCCAAAATGTCACTGCAAAAAATTGTGGTTCGACCGCCTTACATACTGTTGCATATCTTTAAGGAGAACTATAATCAATTGAGGGCATCATATATTGTGGAGTGTAGTAAAAATGCACTTTACTGAGCGAAAATATTTGCACGAAATCCTACAGCAATGCTAATTTTCACTAACAAAACCTCGACTTTCTTCCTTAAATGGTGTTGCAAAACAGATCCTACACTTCTCTCCCCCAGAGAGCCTTTGCCGAGCCTTTAAAACCAAATTTCGTAAATATTTCCTGGGCCATTTTTACCCCTTTCATATTCTGGCCCTCCGAAAGTTTGTGGAGCACCTGGCAAACAATGATTTGGCAACCCCCTCAAGCCGTAGAAACTGAAAATTTGGTCGAGGAACTTGACAAGAGCATTGGAAAAAGATCACCTATGAATAATTTTGACCGTGCACTGAAAAAATAACAAACAGTAATTATGAAACGATTTTGAACGTGCATCAAAAAAATAAACAATTATTGCGAAACTTATTTACCACCCTACGTAACAACTCAATCACCCTCCCATCACATCAACAAAAAAAAATGATCTTCGAAAAACAAATTAAAAAAGCCCCAAAGACCAAAATTGATAAGCATGGCTGCTTGTGAGAATTGGCATGGCTGCTTATGAGAGATGACAAACGCAAGTAGAAATTGGAAAACCAGTTGCTGCCAGCCCACAGCAACTGATCAAGTGGACCTATACTGTAGGGCAGAAAAGGCGACAAAGGAGATTTTCAGTGTCAAATGCGCTTTATATCGCAAACAAGCTGAAGTAGCGAGCCAGAAAGTGCACAAAAGGTTTTGATTTTGTCCTTACCGGAAAGGTCGTGGGGCGATCAGTGTCGAACTCCACTTCAGCATATTCGCCAGAAGCACATTTAACCACCATCACCTTGCTCTTTTCCATGGCACCAAATTCTGCATTCTTCTTGGGAGATGAATCTGCAGGAAATAAATAATAATGACACAATGTTCACCACATTGTTCCCGTTCACCACTGCCGCTGTTCCCAATTTCACTCACGCTCAGCTTCAAATTAATAGCCCATTTAGAGTAAGGATTTGTGAGAAAATTTAATTTCAAATGCAATGCAACTCCTTTCTCATTGTTTCCTTTCTCATTGTTAATTTAGGGGGGACAAAACCCATTTTTCTGGCAGATATGGCAAATTTTGCCATTTCTGTCTTTTCAGCAATTGGAGTGTGCAGAATTTATTCCAAGCCTCAAAATTCTGATAGAAATGCTCTTTTTCCCCAAGCGAGATTTTTCAGGATACGCAACAGAACAAAACTGTCACAAATTAAACTTGGTTTTGAGCAGTTTCATTTTCTGCATTTTCTAAAAAACTGTGGAGCTGGTTCAGAGACTCAAAAGTGCACAGAGGCTAAATTTTGACCACCTGTGCAAAAAAGTTCCAAAAATTGAGTGACAGAGTCCAATTCTTTATTTTCGTTACCAATTTCTGTTCATAATGGCTTTACGGCAGGGATCCGAAAGTTTTTTTTATGCTAATCCATCACGTAGGTAGTGGAAAAGGGGGAGAATTTAGGCATGAACTTCTGGTTGAAAAATTAAAAATCTGGGTCCGCCACTCAAATTTTGGGCATTTGTACCCACTTTGCCAAATTTGAGCCTTCAATATAGTTCCGTTCTCTCTGGGTCCCAGAGCAATGTTTCTGCATCGTGTGTAAACAAAAACATCTCTATCTCAACCACTTGACCCACAAAGGTGAAATTTTGCATGGAATCATCTTTCAATAGTACCAAACCACTCTTAAAATTTCCGTATGAAAAACACCGAAGTTGGCCGGAAAGAGTTTGTCTCCCTCAAGAAGGATGCAACATCAACATGACTTCCTTTTCACCACAGGTTTTTAGATGGCACTTGATTTTTAGTGAATGGTCTTGGCGACATCATAGATAAAATGAAATATCACTGAGATGATCTACACTGCTGTTGGAATTCAGAATGGAATACAGGCGAAGTTGGTAGGTATCGGATTTCTCATTTCCACTTTAAGGGGGGCCCTACCCTTATCAGTCGAACTTTTTTGTTTTTCAACGTATTTGTTCAAATTTTGCATTCATTTTAGACACACCTACAAATGACATTCTCTTTGCAAAATTTGGTTGCCCTGGGCCACAGGATTGCAAGTGATGAGCCCACAAAGATGAAAGGTAAGCACTTGGCAAGAAATGGTCTAGTGACATCCATCATTATTCAAGTGCCGAAGTTCACATATTGCTCAATTGAGTAAAAAATCATTCCAAAGGTTCTGACAGAGCCGGATTTTCAACATTCCATCTGCCTTTCCTGCTACGAAGGCATTGCTGGGTTGCTTTTACTAATATGTGGTGCGCTACAGGTAAACATTCCAATAATCTGCACTCAGGCTGGAAAAATAGAAATCTGGCTTGTCAGCACCTCCAGCATGGTTTTTTATATCAGAGTGCAAATTTTGACTTTTCTGGCTCAAAAAATGTAAAATGCAGCAGCAATTCTGCTTATGCGAGACAACAAAAAACCCATTTGCGGAAAACGGCCTCAGTTAAAAGAAGCAATTTTCAAGTGATTGAAAATCCCCAATCGTTTAACATACAGTACTCACGCTGTACTCACATACAGTACTCACGCTCCATTACTTTTGAACCAGACAATATATCAAAAAATGGTTTTAACCGTTGGATTCAGGAAATGTGGAAGTATAAAACCATGCCAAAACCCAGATTCAACAAAAATGTTAGATTTTTTGAAATACGGGGGTAGGTCACCCTTTAAAATTCCTAGGGCCAATAATTTCCCTGACAATCTTATCATGAGACACCTTCCCCGGCATTTTGATAGATCTGTGATTTTAATTCGAATCTCAACTTGAATCTAACAACAATGCTGCAATTTCTGAACCGAACCTTAAAACTCACTTCACTTGGACCTCCGGTCTCTTCAGTCCGACTGATGCCAGATCTGCATTTTGCATCAAATAAATGCTGCTCTGATGAAACCATTTGGAAGCTGAAAATCATCGGCACGTCAATTGACAGCGGCAGGAATTGAGGTGGTTGCTGGCAGCAGTCCACCCACCAGCCATGTAGCATGGCCTGTTCTTTAACGCCAACAAACTTCTGGTATAAATCCAAACAAATGTGTACCAACAACAAAATGGTAACTGCGCCGACAGCTGTTTCCAGCTTCCAAGTGAATTCATCGGTGCAGCAGGCAGCATAAAATTGCAGACCAGCACCAGTCAGCCTGCAATTTCAACACAGATCTGCAATTTGAATCTCTTCAGTGTCAAGTTTCTGTGCTTAATCAATATGCACAACTTACCTTGGTCTTGATCTTTCCCAATCTGAGTCTGCTTCTTTGAATTAAGGGAATGTTCAACACTAGCAGGAGTAGTGTCATGCTGATTTTCAGATTTTATCTTCGCCATTTCACCAGACTTTGCCTGTTGGCTTCGTTTGCTGGCAGACTGCAGCAGCTCCGAAGGCTTCTGGTGCTGCACAGCTTTTGAAGATGGAACCTTTTGCTTTTTAAGCGATCCAGGGATTGGAGATTCGGTAATCTGAAACAAAACCAAAGGAACCAGAAAAGTGATGGTATGGGTGGATGATGCAGGATAAACAAAAAGCTAAAAAATGTGAAAAACTGGCAAATTTTACAGGAGAAAGTGGAAAATTTCTCAGAAAAAAAAGAATTTTTGAAGCACCGAGGAAGTGGGAACAGGAAAATTTGCTGCAAAAAGAAATTTTCTGGTAAAATGATGTGTGTCACTCTTTTGGCAGCAAAAGCTGACTGTTTCAATTATTTTGCAGCAGAAAGCTGTACAGTGATGAAGGAAAGCTTTCTGTTCCCTTCAGAAAAAGGAAAAAACAGAGAGTGCACTTTCAAAACAGTTCCAGAGGAAACTGCAAAGTGAAGAATGCATTGTTGTCCATTTCCATTCTGCACAAACTGCATTCCTTGCGGAGATCCTTAGCAAATCGCTTTTGGACACCTTACAATGATAATAATTGATAGTGAGTGACACCACACACACAGTTCAATAAAGTGCAAAGACCACGAGGTAGGTAATGGATTATTACGGCACAGGGTACCCACCTGTAAACAAACCACTCAAATTTCAGAATAAACACCTGAACCCATACGAATCAAACTGAATCAGTTAAAAAAGTTCTCCTGCGAAGATATGTCCACCAAACTCCCCAAAATTAGTCACTTTGATTCAAACTTTAACCCTTAGGAAGATAAAACTCACCAGTATCTCCTTTGCTTTCGGTGTCACGCCCGATTCAACCAGGTGGTTTGCAGGCTGCAAAGGCCCTTCAGCACCCTGAATCCTTGAACT
>JASGXE010019254.1:0-10048 GCA_030068105.1 Sinentomon sp. SZTP_YWyxl
CTGTGCTCTCACAGAGTTGAGAAGTGCAAGGCGTTTGTTGCTTTTTTTACTTCCAGGATGGTCGATGATGAAGGTTAAAGGAGTCCTTACACTGGACTTTTTTGAGAACCTGAAGGCAAACCTGCTCGCACCAACTTTCAACAATGATTGATGTTTGTGTTTTCATGGGACCCGCACAGGCACCTGATGCAAGTTAATTGTGCCAAACACAGGTGTCGACACGTGAGGGTCGCACTGATTTCGATTTTGCAATGCAGAACTTGCCAAACTCGGAGACAAATTTTCAACTCACCCAAGTTGACTGCTGTGTGGATTTTCCGCCGTGTGATGTCGGCTTTGCAACAATGCATTTCATTTTGAGCGAGGTGGCAAGGTATCTTATCTGTTTTGCAATGTGGTGCGGTGCGAAGGAACGCTGGGCCAGCGGAGCAAGAGTGCGCATGCAGCATGCATGCCGTTCGAACCAAATTCTCGTCTTGGAAATTGGAAGGACCTTTGGGAAAATGGTTGGCATTTTTCTACCACTTCAAGGATAAGACCCAAAATAGGACGTTTGCGTCCCCAAATTCCAAGCTTTCCAAAGATCTAGTCAAATCTTCGCAACTCCTTCTACTTCTTGAGATTTTCTATCACAAACGAATGTGTTTCGAAACCACTTTTTCTGCGGTAGCAGCAGCGAATCTGAAAACGTAGGCTTCGCTACGCTCAGCCAATAAATCGAATGAATGGGTTCGGTGCATCCCATTGGCGCTCGTATCATCAGCCGTGATTCATGGCCAATGAAACATGAACACCACTGTCATTTCGGTTGTGTGGGACTGAAGAATTGGTGCATTGAACAGTGGCAGACAGTGTAAAAGAAACAGATGATCAAGCATATCAATCACAATACCTACCTACAATCAAGCATCCAATTATTGGTTCTCTGGCAAAAATCAGGCAACCTGCTTTCTCCACAGCACGGTCCAATCAGACATTCCCAAAGGCATGGGTCTTAGGGGGAGGGGTAAGACATTTCATGGAGAGGGGGGTCTGGGGCGGAACTCCAGCGGGGTTCCAAGGGGCAGAGCCCTAGGCGGGGGGTCTGGGGGACGGAGCCCCCCAGAAGCTGAAGAGATTTTGAAACTTAGGCTTCATTTTCAGTGCTGAATTTGTTCTTGAGGCCAAATGATGCCGGCGATAGTTGCAGTCACTATATCTTTTTGAGTTCCTCTTGTTCAATTAGGAAATACCCTGACTTTTTCCATTTTTGTGGAAATTCCCTGACTTTTCCAGAAAGAAAAAATTTCCTGACAATTCCAGGTTTTCCAGAATGGTGGGCACCCTTTGGCTCTAAAAAACTGAGAATGAATTTGTTGTAAAATTCATGAAATGAAGGCCAGGGCCCCCCGGATGCCCGAAGGCCAGGGGGGCCCTGGCCTTCGGGCATCCGGGGGGCTGGCCTTCCTTCGGCCAGGAGGTAACCCCCCTACCCCCCAATGGGAATGCTCCTGAAATTGATCATGAAGGTGGTTTTTCTTGGAAGGTCCCCTCTAGCCTTTGGCCAAAGGGAACCTAGCAAGGGTCCCCGGCCTCCGACCAGGAGTGGGGCCTGGCCTTTGGCCAGGGGGTGGCTGGCCTTCGGCCAGTGGGGGTAACCCCCATACCGTATGGGGGGTTACCCCACTGGGCGAAGGCCAGCCACCCCCTGGCCAAACATACCCCCCTATGGGAATGCCTGGGTCCAATCATGGTGTCAGAGAAGCCATCCATGGTCATTGAGAATGCATTGTATCTTACGAAAGCTGGGCTCAGCCATGGGTCCACAAATAGTCTTTTTGGTTGAACTTTATTTACAATAAGCAGCTACATGGGGATACGCGAACTTCGGGGATGTTCTACGGGCCGTGATTGGTGGATATCAAACAGTTGGTTGACATGACAACGAGGAATAGGCGGATCCAGTCAGTCTGTTGACAACAAGCAATTGGCACTGAGAGTAGGGGTTTGGTCAGTTTGGTTCATTACCTACCTACTTTTTAGATGAGTACCTACGGTACTTGGACTTATCCCAACTATTTGTGACCCAAAAATTATCTGGAAAAAGGTCTCATTTGGTGCCCAAAAGAGTTATGCTTGATGCATGGGAATGCAGAACAGGCTGAAATAAAATCCAACCACCACAAATTTTGGACATGTAATTTTGATCTATAAAGCCTGTTAATTGCAATGTTCGACGGACAAAGGCCTACCCTGCTCACGTTTAAATCTGTTCAACTCCACATTCCGTACTTCTTGGTTTGCCTCAACTCCAAATTCGATGTTGGAGGAAGCTGCCACTAGGTATTTGCACCAGTAGGAATATGGGGATGCCGGATGAAGTTGCATCAGTAATTGTGGTGTGTGGCAAGAGCATTGGAAATTTGCAATGGCCGTTGCTCAGCCAGACCATAGATAAATACGTTTGGTTTGTGGGTACCTAATCACTGGGGAAGAAATAAAATGATGTGCCTAGCTAACCATGAGCACAGATTTTCGCACCTGATCCAGTTTGGCCCATAAGGGGTGGGGGTTTGGGGGTTCTGTACATTTTGCCCCACTGGAAATGCATTTGGACCAGCAAGCAGATCATGGTAGTGCTGCGACTGGACTTGGCAACCAATTGCATCTTATTTGCCCGTCGCACAAGACATTTTCACAAACGCAACAAGACAATTAACACAAACAAAGCTCACTGCTGTTGGGAAAGACCGGACTATTGACTGTTGCTTTGTAAACTTGGTAACCATACCTGCTTGTTCCCCAATGATTGTTTAGGTATGTGATCTGGTGGTTCATTTTTTTGATAGGTAGGCTACCAACTTAACAAATAGATTCAGTCTGGCTTATTGGGCTCTTCATATCTCATGCCTCACTGTGTTCTCATCCTCAATCACCCTGGTTTCAGACTGACCTTATGTCTTCTCTCTTTAATCTGTTTTTTACTATTTCTGCACCTAGATACAACGGCTTCGGGAGCGAGTATCTTCCCGTCGTGCAAAGATAAGTGAAGGGTTGGCAATGATAGGAAGAGCTTCGGCCACCAGATCTGCACTTTCTGATGTAAACCAAGCTGATTCGGAAATGGCTGACTTCGAAAACACCACCGGTGAGTTTGATGGATAGGTATCGGTTCTGTTTTGGCTGTTGTGCACAAGTGCTGCACAATTCAGCTCCGGCTCTAGAATGTATGCTGTCATGTGCAAATCTGTTTGCTACCTTCCTGGCAATTTGGATTAAGCAACATTTTTGGCCAAATTTAGTTTTGGTGCAGGTCTGCGCGATAAAAACAGGTAGGTACCTAAGCCCCAGCTCAATGTTTGGCTGAGGCAGATTTGGGTAAAGCACGTTTTGCCATTTCGGGTGGGCTGTGTTGGGACTGTCAAAATATGGAAGATAACTGACATTGTGCCATTTTATTGTAAGCGACACATTTTTTTTTTCTTTTTTTGAAATGTCTGCATTTCCCATCGTTCGAAACCATTGTCATCATCAAAACCGTTTGAGGTTGGGAAAGTGGGATGAACTGCATAAATTCACACCTTTTTGAAAGTTTTTGATGACAATGTTTTGGTGGGAGCGTTAATTGAGGTAGGTATTGTCACGGGTGTCGCAAGCTAAACAATGTGCAACAAATTAGTCATTTTCAGTAGAATTATTGTTATCTGAAGACAGCAAGTTTTTAATTTGATGTAGGTAGGTAGATGATATTTGCACACATTTTGTGGCCTAATTTCAACACTCCGCTGCTTATACGAGTAGTTTTGCTGCAGTAGCAAATTTTGTTAGAAAACAGTCAAAACTTCTGATCAGGTTTGCAAGAAGAATATAGCAGCTAGAGTGCTTTAAGGCACACCAAATGTGTCGGTTGATTTGATTCTACGAAGGGGTTGCCAAAAGTCATGCAAGTTGCTTCTTGAATTGCTTTGGGCACAACTTTGATCAAGTACACTTGTAAAAACCACTAGAAGCATTCTTCCCTGATATCGATGCAAGTTTCCACCTTTCTCATGCAACTGCCAGAAGCCCCACGTTGTTCTAAAGTAAGCGCTCTTTTGCCTCTGAATTGTGTGATTTTGACAAGGGTCGGCTGTTGGAAAAAATGCAATCAGGCCATTGCCAGCTTGATATTCAGAAAAAGAATGGAGCTGCAAAAGCTGAGCTCAGATGTGCCTGTGAATGCCTCACAAGACTATCTTTCTCCTTTGCTGGATGACCTGCATTTTCTGGACCTTATGTGTGACCTGAATTTTCATTGAGCACATTTTTCATTGATTCTGAGAGCTGTCTAAGCTAATCTGGTGTGGATTTTAGGAAATCGCTTTTGTCCAAGGATGTTTAAAATTAAACCAATAGATAGAAGGATGTTTTTAGCTAAGTCAACTGCAGTTGATCCGTTGTCATCTGCAACTGCTTTTGTACACCATCAATAGTTCGCTCGTTCATAACCCGATTTTTTTGCTTGAGAGCAATGGTCATGTTTGAAACAGCCTGTACCACAGGAAAATTGTTTAATCATTCAGGCAACAGTGGGAAATGAGGGGGACTGGCCAGTGGCCACCATGTGCTGCTTCCAAAGCAACAGGACTTTGGTTTCACATTTAAGACAGGGATATGCCAGTGCATTGTTCACACTTGTTTTGTGTCATTTGAAAAAATCCATGCTTTTTCTTCAGAGCACCGAAGACATCAAATTCAAGTGCTTGTGCAGCGAGAATCAGAAGACTGACACAGGGCTTCTTTTGCTCAAACGTCTATCAAAGATCAATATACAAGTGAACAAAATTACTGAAATCACACTTGGGGTTCCCGCATGGGTTCCAACTTGCATTACTTTTGGCACCCCTTCGTTTTATGCACCAGTAGCACCACAACATGATTACCACCTCCAGCTCTCGCGAAACAGTTTTTCCTTCTCCTCTAAAAGGATGAAATTGTGGTGGTTAACCAAAATTGCGAGGAAGGTAGTGATCTGCGATATGTGGAATCAGAAAGTCCACAGCTGGCAAGTGGCATGCCAGTCCATTAGACTCCGCTTCTGCACTCTCCACAGATGCGAGAGAAAACAGAAATAGTGGGTAGCATTTTTGTTTGATTGTGGCGAAGAGCACAATTCGCAGTGCATGAGTTGACTTTCCTCTCGCTCAATCCATTCTGCACATAACTAATACAGTTATGTTTCTGATTTGCATTTCAACCAAAAATAAGATGGGATTTACCTTACCAAGAAACATTCAAGACAGTGACTAACAAACAAAACAGACTTGGGAGATTTAATACCATATGATAGAGAGCCATTAACATTTTCAAAGCATGCTGAGCATCACATGAGGAAATGTGTCCTCGCAGTTGACACCACAAGTGACAAACATTGTTACCAATATGGATTCACGAACTGGCAAAAATTCTTTTAGATTTCTATACATTCTTGGCCATTCAATGTCAAATAGGACAGATTGCTGATGGCTTGTTGATAGAAAATTATTCAGCTGAGTTGAGCCTGAGGCAGTTAGGTACTGAAAACGCAAGATAGAAAACAGAAATAGTGGGTAGCATTTTTGTTTGATTGTGGCGAAGAGCACAATTCGCAGTGCATGAGTTGACTTTCCTCTCGCTCAATCCATTCTGCACATAACTAATACAGTTATGTTTCTGATTTGCATTTCAACCAAAAATAAGATGGGATTTACCTTACCAAGAAACATTCAAGACAGTGACTAACAAACAAAACAGACTTGGGAGATTTAATACCATATGATAGAGAGCCATTAACATTTTCAAAGCATGCTGAGCATCACATGAGGAAATGTGTCCTCGCAGTTGACACCACAAGTGACAAACATTGTTACCAATATGGATTCACGAACTGGCAAAAATTCTTTTAGATTTCTATACATTCTTGGCCATTCAATGTCAAATAGGACAGATTGCTGATGGCTTGTTGATAGAAAATTATTCAGCTGAGTTGAGCCTGAGGCAGTTAGGTACTGAAAACGCAAGATAGACTTGTCTCCCAGCCCAGAGCAGTGTCAGTTCATGGGTGGTTGACATTATTTAGAGATTTAAACTGTTTGTGAGTGACTGGAGTGTTTGAGGAGAAATTTGAAATCACAGTTTTGCTCAGGGTTGGATTTTGCATATTTTTGTGTGTGGAAGTGCAAGTGGTGTAATGGAGGCCATACTGCCCGATACTACTCCGTATGGCCTTCAAAAATCATCATCAGACACAGTCTGGTCTGCAAGGGAAATTGCCCAATGCTTTTACTTTGGGTGCATGGGTTAGCCAGTTTTATTCCCATATTCCCATTGGGCATGTGGGTAGAGTGAGGCTTGGTCAAAGTTTACCATTGCACCACTGGAAGGTGCACAGAGGCAGTCAGTGTGGTTCCCAGACAAACTTTGAAACCTGAAAAACCTTGACTTCCAAACATGGACCAGCTATGAACCTTGAAAAATCCTTGGAATTCGACGATGTTTTGGTAAAAACCTCGAAAGGTTGTAATCCGGTAGCATTCTGAGAACCTGTTCTTGATTGATGTCCTTGGCCTTTGGGGTTACTCCATCTAAACCCCCTCCCACTTGCCAGGAGCTCATACCCTTGCAGACCTTCTGTGAGTACCACACCTCAATGAGCTTTTCTTGGAGATCCATCTCAACGGGGAAAATGTTGCAGGTCTGGCGGCCATGTGCCCGTCAGCAGATAGGCAAGAAAGGTTTTTTGCTGGGAAAAAGGCTTTTGGTAAAATTGCGAAATTTTTGCAACTGATCAAACTGGTGTAGTATTTTTTGGTAACCGAATAGAAGGTTCAATCCAGCTAAACTTTCGGTGATGCCGCCATGCCGGGTTCCGACATTATTCCCATTTCAAAAGACTGAGATTTAATAGGCAGTAACTGTTGAGTGATAAAAAGAAGTAGAGGTCGAACCGGTACAGGTTCAACCGGGTACAGCAACTGGTACGGGTACCGGTACACACGTACCGGTTGCAACTTTTGGGTGTGCAGAAAGCCACATAAATTGTGCCCCCAAAAATCAAAACCAAATTGAAAAATGTTGTTTTTTGACCGAGTTGTTGCTGTTTGAACTTTGAAGTTTGCTTTTTCATTTTTACCAGAAGCTGAAGTCATTTTGGAATGTCAGTTTCATTTTGGGTGCAAGAAATGTGTTCCAAACCAAAATGTGCGAGACCAAATTTCCCCCCAACCCAACAAAGGCGCATCACATGACAGTTCAAATTAAAAAAAATTCAGAGAACTTTTCATCATTTTTTCACCGCTGCAAAACGAGGGAACACACAGACGCTGCCTTTCTATGTGAAACAACAACTCAACTCTTGCAATGCAAATGTCCAAATGCGTTTTTCCTTAATGTCACCATACCTGACAAGTTGCTCAGCTAGCCGGTGAAACCCGAATGACGTACAGTTACGTCCGCTAAAAAAAACTGAGCGCACGAACGACATAGATAAACGTCAGGACCAACATGATGTCATTGTACGAACGACGTAAGTGAACGTCCGCATGGGTATTCCATTTTCAAGGGATTTTAATTTTATTACTAATATCAATACCACTCAATCGCGAAGACTGCTGGAAAGAGGAAAAAACAGCGACCAGCAGACATTTATTCCGCTAAAATCGGTCCCACCGTTTTAAATCAGCGCACTTTTCAAATTTCCCGCTTTTAGTTCTTTTGTCCCTTGTCGAAGGCGCCTTTTTTCACGATGACACAACATCAGTCGCCCACCGAAATTCGAATTTTCGGGCAGCCGACAGCAGCGCGATCTCGCGGACGCTTGTTTCGCGTGATTTGCTGCAGCCGTTCAGAAATGGCGTCGCATTGAAATTACCTGTTTTTTTTCCATTTTTGCTCAATTTTGATGCGGTTTGAAGCGTTTTGTGGGTATCTTGGCCTTTTTTTTTGTTGAAAACATTAAATTATAGGCGATTTTAATGACACAGAGCAGAAATCTTCGTTGGGCGGGACATGCATGCATTTCCGATTTTTCCCTTTTTCTAAAATCCTTGCAGGAATTATTAATTCCGGCGGGGGCGACACTCTGTGTTTTCGAATGGTGCGGAAAAGCATTTTAAAACCAGAATTCGTAATTCCGGGCTTGAGCGGCTAGGAAGGAAGTGGAAATAGCTGGAATTGACGAGGGGAGAATAAATTGTAGACGTCCAAATACCAAACAAAAGAAAGAACAAAACAAAACAAAAAATTCCAAACAAAAAATATTTATTTCAAGAAGACCACATTCGTGGCCCACTGGACACCCTCTCTGGAAGGAAGTGTACCAATAGTGTCAAATTCAATTTATTCTAATGTAACCCTCGTGAGATTTCATGGTTTTTGGTATCACGAAAAGCGAGGACCAAACATCCTGTTCTTCATACAAATGCACTTTCCTTGCATGTAGCTGCAGTACTGGACTTGCTATATGCACATATAAACTGGAAACTGACAACCGGAAATTCCATTCCTTTAACACAATAATTTTTCCATTCACGAAAATAACATGTGTTCGCGAATCGATATTGAAAAAATATCGATTCAATTTTAAGTGCGTTTCTTGGTGCACCTACTGGAATGGGGGTATTTGACTTGAAAAAGCCAGAACGAAGCAAGCACGAAAGGAGCTGCAGCAAAAAGTTGGATTGGTCTTGATTTGAGAGTAGCGGGATGCGACAAAATGAATGTGCTCTGGTACCAACACAATCTGATCCTGGCAGAGAGAATATTTTCGGAGTCTGACATGATGGGTTTCAGGTGCAGAAGTTTGGCGTCCTGGCACATCCAGTCGAAGCATTTACCGCACGGGAAAAATCAATGTGCGCTTGTGCATGCACTTGCATGCATAGCGGAGTAAAACATTCTAGCTGAGCTGTGGAGCATGCTGCTGGCGGCCAAAAACACCCTGCAATGGGCACGCACAAGGCTCTGAGCTATGCAAAAAGGCAAAAGGAAGATAAATCAAAATGCCAGAGTAAGCATGACCTTGTAATGATGGTTCTAAGCTCAGAGGATTGAGACGTAGAAAACGAAGTGGTGGATAAGAACTGATACCAGAGACAAGATGTTGAGTAGACGACTCACCATGGAATTGACCGTCGGCGATTGAATTGTCTGGCCAGACAAGGAGACTTGTATCACCTCAGTAGAACCGGACTAATCTTCCAAAGAGACGTCGTCCTCGCAGCAATCAATTGTGGCTGAAATAATCTCCAACAAAACTCAGCGTTAGCAGGAGTTCAAGCATAGGAGAGATGCAGTTGAGTAGATTAGTAGATTAGCGAATGAGTAGATTAGCGATGAATGTGTTAGCGAAGCAAAGATCACATCAGGGTAGATCAAAAGCAGGACGGTGAAGGATAACTTCAGATTTGCCTCAAAACGGTTCAGAGTAGAGGCACTGAGCACTCCTAGCCTAACCTAATCCAATGGCTGGCTTTAGCACAGCTGAACTTGCAGTTCATCTAAACCTTGATCTGTTAGGTGGAATGAAGTTATTAGCACTATAGAAGTGGTGAAGTGTGGCTGGGCATCACACTTCCTCCCTCTTGATGAGAAATCCCTTTCATGTCTTGAATTGCGTTCCCAGATGGCTGATCGAATTCAAGGAGAGTTGCTCAAATCATTCACTCCAAGAATCTGTTCAAACTATTCCTTCTTCATGATGGTTGTTAGCTGGATTTTATCGACTGCCGGAGAAAATCCGTTCCAAAATCCATTTCCAAGCTCCTGAGACCAACCATTGTTGTGGAAGCCTTATTCTTCATCGGGAGGTACTATGTACATGGAGAGTTGGGGTCCAATTTTCAAAACCTTGACACAAACTGCTCCAGGACTCCATAGTGATCCAAGTCTGTTTCCATTTTCGTGTTTTGCTCGGCAATGATGTCGTTGATGCAGGTGTTCGGAAATTGAATTGTTCAGGTTGACAACACAGCCAATGTTGCAAACAATATCCGATCCCGTAATGGACGTCCGGACTAGCACACCTTCCATTTTAATCCACATTGAGCATCAA
>JASGXE010019257.1:0-10407 GCA_030068105.1 Sinentomon sp. SZTP_YWyxl
GAAGGTTGGCTTTATTTTGCGCTTTTAGGCCGAATCGGGATATTATGGTGTGATTCGTATGATTAATAAAATACGCGCCCCAGAACAACCGCAAACCAGACCGGAGTCCGTGAAGTATGATTGATCTGTCCACAAGACAGAAGAGATCACGTCGGCCTTTGGAGCTTGGTCTGTTCATCAACTTGCATGGGTATTAACTTCCGAGCATCATGCGCATTCCATGCTATTTCTATGGAGTCCGTTCAATTCGTCCCCGATTCATTTCGTTCCCGTTCAATTCGTCCCCGATTTTTCGTCCCCGTGCAATTCGATCGTCCTGGTCAAATCGTCCCCGATCGAATTTTCCCCGAATCAAATCGTCCCCGATCAAATCGTCCCCGATCAAATCGAATTGACAAGACCAACACTCTAAACACAAACGTCTTTTAAAAAGTCACTTTTGTGTAATCCAAAACGAGACACGTTTTAGCGACTTTTTTCTCGGACTTGGAATCTTTATGCTTGGTGTGTTTGTTAAAATAGTCTAAAGTGCTTCAAAGAGTCGTTTTAGGAATCCTTTAGAAAGACGAAAAGCGCCAAAAAAGTGTGTCGATTAAGCTTCTAGACTACTTTAAAAGGCAAAATGCAAAAAGACACCAAGTCTGAAAAAAGTCAGCAAGTCATGTCTTGTTTTGGACTACAATGGTAAATATAGGAAAGTGACTTTTTAAAAGACGTTTGAAATTTAGAGTGAAGAAAGAGGATCAACAAATTCCTATTACGCAAAAAAAAATTTAACACAATGGTCGAAAACCATGTCCATGAAGTTGGCCCCCCATTGCAGCCCCCAAGCGGAATTTTTACAATCATTTGCGCCACCGGTAAGCGCCCAATCTTCAGCGTTAGCGCCCGTACCGTCTCGAAGATATAAATCACTTTCAGTGGGGGAACTTCACTGAAGTTGCCCCCCACTTTTTTGTTTTTCAGGTAATTGGAACCAAGCTTTGCGTACCGTTATATCCTCGTTAGCGCCCTTTAGCGCCCATTTTTCAGCGTTAGCGCCCGTACCGTTTCGGAGATATTCAGCACTTTCAGTGGGGGGACAACTTCACTGTGAAGTTGGCACCCCACGGAAAGTGCTGAATATCTCCGAAACTGTATGGGCGCTAACGCTGAAAATTGGGCGCTAAAGGGCGTTAACGAGGATATTACAGTACGCAAAGGTTGGTTCCCATTACTTGAAAAACAAAAAAGTGGGGGCCAACTTCACAGTATCATGCAACGTTTTTGAATTTTGATTTTGAAAAAAGATACTTACAGAAGCACATAAGTGCTTGCATGCAATCAATGCGCATGTTTAGACAGTTATTAGTTTAGATTGAGGGCTATTTTATTGAACTCATTTTCCAAGTACAAATCATCAGCTAAAACGCAGGATCGTCAACGAAATCCCAGCTGATGGGACTCCTGCTATTTTACCATGCACCAGAGGAATGATTAGATTGGGGACGATTTATTTGATCGTGGACGATTTGATTCGGGACTATGCGATTCCCGGACGATTTCATCGGTGACGATATGATCACGGACGATTTAATCGGGGACGATTTGATTGGGGACGATTTGTTCAGGGACGATTTGACACTTGGAATCCATGGAAAAGTCATGGAAAACGCTTGGTTATTCCATGGCAATTATTGCCCAGAGGGGTTCCCATGCTTTTCTCATGACTTCCCATGGAAAACGCTTGATTGATCCATGGTTCAGTGGTGTTCCCATGCTCTTCCCATGACTTCTCATGGAAAAAGCATGACTGATCCATGCTTATTCAATGACAGTCAAATATCCATCGTTTTTCCATGATTTCCCCATGAGAGTCATGCAAAAGCCATGGGAAAATCATGATCTTTTCCGTAAGGGAAAGCGTGACACTTCCTTGGAAATCCTTGGATAGACTTGACCTCCGAGGTGGAGGGACTTTGATTGCTGTCGACAATGATTGCGTTAGGTCAACGGCTTTGCACATTGATTTACCATTGCACAATTCATTTGAGTCGAGCTGGTGCCTCATTTCCGCACTTGATCGGACTTCTTATCTTGTTGGTGTTATCTATGTTCCACCTTCTGCCGGCACACTTGACATCGATTTTTATCTGATCAGATTGGACACATTCTTGCATCATACCTTGGACCATCGTTTGATAATCACTGGCGACATTAACTGTCCCGATGTGGACTGGCTGGCGTCCTCTGGGGGTTCTCAAAAGGCGGAGGCTTTGCTCGAAATTCACAGCAATTTGGTCTTACTCAGCATGTCCTCATCCCAACAAGCTATATTCCTGGTGGATGTGGTAACATTATAGATCTGGTTTTCACTAATTTTGATTCACCTGACCTGGGAATTACTGTGGTCCTTTTTGTATTCCCCTTCCCATTAAGTTGTTGAAATCACCCATCAAAGTTAAATGTTATGATCGCGCCAACTGGGTCGGCATTAGGATTTGGCATTTTTCCCTTTTTGAGAGTTTTTGTCATGACCTTCATTGTAAAAGGTTTGCTAATGTCAACGAGATCTGGGCTGCATTTAAAATCATTCTTTTACAGTGCTTGTCGATGGTTCCAGTGAAAACAATCAAAATTGAGCCCGGAAGTCTTTGGGATCTCTGCGCGATTTCGCACTCTGGCCAGAAAAAAACGTCGACTCAAACAATAATTATCCACGCATTGCAAACAGGCTGGCATCAGTTCGCTTTGAACTTCGTGAATGTGCTTCTTCTGATTTAGTTCCTACATTGACAAAGCAATCTCAGCAACATATTCTCGCCCTTTTTGGAGTTTTATTAAAAACTTGCGCACAACGCGTGGATTGCCATTATTTCGTTGTCCTGATGGGCTGCAATATATTGTTGGCCACTAAATATAAGACATGTGCGAAAAAAGGATCTTCCCAAAAATTTTATCTGCTGGTAGACAGAAGCGAGATCAGGCGATCCCCGATGGTCCTTTTTTCGGTGTGGGGATGATTTTAGCCACTTTCCAGTCGGCAGGGAGTGCAAGGTCAAGGCAAACCTTTATAATTAATTCCAAAAAAGATTGAAAGTTCAAATGAAAGTAACTTTAGAAATTTGGGCGGTATGAGGTCGCTGCCTGCTGCTTTCCTGGCAGATAATTTTGATAAAAGATTCTGAATGCCAGGTCGGGAAATGAAGAAAGTGCGAGAGTTGGCCCCTGGAAGCTGAGGAGGACAGACAAAGCTGGGAGGAAAACAGTGCAAATTGTTGTCAATTACGACATAGGAAGCAGTGTTCTGAAAGATTTTTGCTAGTACTTCAGCTTTTTCAGGAGCAGAGTGCGCTACAGTGACAGGTGGAAATCAATCCTGAAGAATTCATTGTGCTCACAGCGTCGAAATCGAACTGCATCCAGTTCTTATCCATGTTTTCGACTATGGGTATGATCTGCGCATCTCACCGCCAAAAACAGGATCACCACCGACTCAGAAATATTTGCGAGAAAAGGTGAAGCACATGAATCAAAATATCACTGGAGAAAAGTTTGTTGTTCTTCGCAAATAAGAATTCTTGAAGCATATTGAATGCATCGTGTTCTGAAAAAAAAAGACTGAAACGTTATCGACTGGCACTAGCCGTCTTGGATTAAGGGTTGAAATGAACGGCAATCATATTCGGTGACTGTCATACACGTTACAACGTTATTAATATCTGCAGGACTACGTAAAGTCCCATTAGTTCCGATGAGGTCCAACAAGATCAAAGCATTTTGTGATGTGGTCCCAAAAGGTAATTGGGGTCCCATAAGGGCCCTTAAGATCGCGTGAGGTCAAATAATGCATTTCTAATGTGGTCCCTTGATTCCTAATTGGACTCCATAAGGAAATTAAGGTTCAGTGATGTCAAATAACACATTTTTGTGTGTTCCCTTAAGGTCCCGAGGGTCCGCTACGGGTCCTTAATGGCAGTTATATCAAATAATGCATTTCTGATGTGGTCCCCTGTTCTACAAAGGGGTACCAAAAGGGCCTTTAAGGTCCCGTGAGGTCAAATAACACATTAGTTCATAGACATAACATCATATTTGTGGTGCGGTCCCTGTTGGTCCCCACGGTCTCGTATGACTCTCAAGGTCCAGTGAGGTAAAAAAAGGCATTTTTGATGTGGTCCCTTATGGTCCCATAAGGGCTCGTAAGATCACGTGACGTCAAATATGTCATTTTTGTGTGCCTCCTTTTAGTTCACAGGGTCACATTTGGGCCCTTAAGGACTGTTGAGGTCAAATAAGGCATTTTGATGTGGTCCCTTCCCTATTTAGGGTCACATAAGGGCTCTTGAGGTTCAGTGAGGTCAAAACATGGGTCTTGGAAGTCGCCCCTTCGGTTCCACGAGTTCACATACGGCCGTATTCCCCATTGCAACTCACCCTCAGGTTCAACTCATTCGTCATTTCAACAGACGGATGGATCTTGCAAAGCTCCTTGCAAAGCTAAGCTCCTTTGCTTACAAAACGTTCGTTCTGCCTCAATTGGAATACGCGTGCGAAGTATGGGATCCCTTCCTTGTGTGTCATATTTCTCCCTTGGAGCCGCGTTCAGAGACTTGCTGCGCGTATCACTGCCGCGGAATTCAGGCGTGACACCAATGTCTCTCATCTGGCACTCTGGGTCTTGCAAGCCTCAATGAACGACGGAAATACAGGCGCTTAGCATTGTTTTCAGATATCTTATCCGGGCGAACCCCTCTGACTTTTCCGAATTCCTTTTCACCGGTTGCGAACGCACGTTGAACGCACGTTAACACGCATGTTAGAGGGCCTGTTATTCGATTCAACCCATACTTCAATAGTATTTCCCCCGAACGGCCAGAGATTGGAATGCCCTTAAGCATGAATACACATCCTTGGAATCCTGACAAAGCGTGATTGCTGCTTGTAAACACCTTGACATTTTCCCCCAAAAACTTTCGTGCATGTTTTTAACGAACTTATTTGATTGTTCCTTTTATCTATTTACGTGTCTTAACACTTGACTAGATCTGATAAAAAGGTCCCATGAGGTCCCACGGTTTCAAATAACGCATTTTTGATGTTGTGGTCACATAATACCCATACGGTTCTCCCATGTGGTCCCACGAGGTCAAATAAAGCACACGAGTAGGTGTTTTTGATATGGACCCTCTCAATGTGCTTTTGATATGGTCCCTCTAGGTCCAATAGGGATCAACTAGGCTCCGATAATATCCCATACGGTTCGGCGTTTTTGTCTACAGACATAAATTTCCAGAAAAGACACAATATCTAGGTCGGGCTTTCTGCCACCACCAGTGATGGCGACCGCTATCTTAATTGGCTTCAACCGAGTTAGCAACGAGGGTCGACTCGCTCTTTTGAGATAGACGTATCTCATTGGTTCAAACCCTTCAAAACAGGCTATTGATTAAAACATGACAACACGCTGATTTTTGTGACGCAAACTACGTATAATTAAAGAAAGAAATATTGTCACATTAGCTACACAATTTAAGCATGTAAGAATAACGAGGAAATAATCCAATCAATGATTTGTGCGAGACAGAGGATGGTCGGCATATTTGCTACTAATGAAAGCAATTTGTACAAGCAGGAACATGGATGCTCAATATGAAAGTGGTTTAACCCACGTCGTGTAAAGTTCTCGTTTTAACACACTTATCAAATGTCTTCGAACATTGGAGTTCATGATAAATCGGGCGCCATTTAGAATCCATGGCAGCATGGGCCGCAAAACATCATGACACTCGCGTAAGACGCGAAGTTACATCACGCCCTGTTGAAATAAGATGGCCCCCTGTGATAACAGGTCCTTTAAAATATCGCCTATGTTCGGGGACATTTGATAAACTCCGTATATGCGATTCCGCTCTGATTGCTGGAATGGTCCAAGTAGTACCTTTCGATGCTTATTCATTCGTTCATCTGAATTGGTTGAAAATGTTCTTGACAGTTTCTGAGTTGGTCAAAAATGATTCGATTTTGGCTTTGAAAAAACTACAGTGAAACCTAACAATTGATTCGAGAAGAACAGAAATAGAATTAACATTTTTTGAAGAAAGGCATTCTTTGAATTCAACGCGTGTTTCATGAAAGACTCCGAAATAGCGCCCATACAGTACACTCTAAACACAAACGCCTTTTAAAAAGTCACTTTTGTGTAGTCCAAAACGAGACACGTTTTAGCGACTTTTTTCTCGGACTTGGAATCTTTATGCTTGATGTGTTGGTTAAAATGGACAAAAGTGCTTCAAAGAGCCGTTTTAGGAATCCTTTAGAAAGACGAAAAGCGCCTAAAAAGGTGTTTTAATTAATCTTCTAGACTACTTTAAAAGGCAAAATGCAAAAAGACACCAAGTCTGAAAAAAGTCGGCAAGTCATGTCTTGTTTTGGACTACAATGGTAAATATAGGAAAGTGACTTTTTAAAAGACGTTTGAAATTTAGAGTGTAGTATGTCTCTAATTCAAGAGAGACGGATATTCTAAAACATTTCACGTTTTTTTTTATTTTCTTTCACACTCTCAGGACGAAAAGGGCCAAAGAAAAATATTTTTTGTGATCTTTTGTTTTTAGCGTGATAGGATCTCATCTATAAAATTGGAGATGGACGTAGAGGGTTCGAATACTCACTGATTTTCGCAGTTAGTTTTTTTTTCTGAAAACGGGGGCAATGGACCTTTTGATAACCTCGGGAGATCTCTCTGTTGCTCCGCCCTTCAGCGATTCCCTTATGCAATTTGAGTGTTATTTTAGACATTTTTGGCATAAAAGATAGAAGCTCACTGGGTTGTTAAAACCGTTTTTAAATGTAGTCTTCCAGGGTTCTCTTGGTGAACGGTCTTGCCTTACAGAGTTTATCAATTCCGGGAAGGTGAAATTATAAAAAGATAGTAAATTGTGAAAATATGAAGGTAGCTTTTGTATGTCAATGCCCATTCTGCCTACATATATCTTTGCCGCGATGCTTTTGCTGCTCTGATCCCCAAAAACAATTAAATGGTAGCAACCTTTTCGAAAACTCCAACGCTGTCTGATCGGACACTACAGTCTAATTTTTACAAGTTGAGCTCTGATCTTTTTTTCGAATGGGGATTAGGCATGGATCCCCAAAAGCTTTCCGCCACGGTCCTTTACGTTCCCTCTCATCATTGACAGACACACATCCAACTCCAACTGGCTCCAACCATATCTTCTTTTCACGCCCATACCAGCACTATCTCATGTCAATGAAAAAACCGCAATATGAAAATCAGCAGCACGATGCAGCGAAACATTTGCAGTGCCCTGATGGCTTACAGAGTGCTGAATAATAGCAACGCAGGTATAAACGAGATTACGGTCACGAGAGGTCAGAGCTCAACTTATAAAAATAGACAGTAAATATGGGCCACAATTTTTGGTATCGGAAATAGAAAACGCTATTTGTAACCATAAACGAACAAGGAAGCATCCAGCAGAAAAAAGTTTGAAATACCGGAGACATTGAGCAAAAAGTAAGGAACTTTTTTTCCTCCGTCTTGCAATGACATTGTGGGCTCGTCCCAGGACTCCAATTTATCCCCATTGTGTGGACTCTTTGGGACCATGTTTGCGAACATTGAGATCGATCACACTATCAACAAAATTTTGATTTGTGTGGGCATGAGGGTCAAGCTGGCATACGCCTGTCGCTTTTAGAACACATGTTTTGTACGGCTACAATAAGAACTCAAGACAGTAAAGTGCTGTAATTTAAGTGGAATTATGATCAAATTGTTTGGAAAAGATTTAGGACCCATGGTTTTCAATTCAGAGAGCGAATTTTGGTGAAGTAAATCGATGAGTTACACTGTTTCTTCATCGCTACATGAGAACCCCAGTCAAAGTCTGCGTTCTTGTAAATCATGATGGGGATGAAAGTGTATCATTTGGTAAAAAAAGTTACATATATGGCGCCCAAAACTGTTACAATCGGTGCACGGCTATGATAAGCGCTAACCTCTGTTCTTTCAACTCAATTAATTCAAATATGAACACATCCGTGAAAAGCTAATAAGTAGAGCTGCTCAAAGAATCACAGAATTCAATATCTAAAATGATTCTCTACCATTTTGAAAGTTTTACCAAGAAGTTATTCAGTTTAAACAAAAACAATAAAAGACAGGCAAAATATTACTCTGCCTGATTATATCATCATCGTATCATAAAATCACAGTGTCAAAAAGGTAAGAAGCCGATGCAAAATATCCGCAATATCTCACGTCAGCATTCTGAAAATAAAGATAAGAAAATTATTTACACATGGTCGAAAACTTATTCACCAAATGAAAGTCAAACCAATAATAAAATCTCCTATGAAATGTTTTTTTTTTCAACTTGTCGAGGCCATAATAAAAGTAGCGTGAGAATTCAACGTTGTGTTTATGTCTATGCGAAGCTCTGAAATTTTGCTTGCCGTTAAATCTTCCAGATAACTATACAAAAGGGATAAAAGTAATCCTAATGATGTTTACAAAGAGTTAGAGGAGAATGAAAACAAAGCCAAAAATCGACCGGACACAAAATTGTTAAATGGTCGTTAAATCGATTTGCATTAAACGATAAGGTACATTTATTTCTCTAGATTTGCAAAAAACACTGAACGGTAAGGTAAAAGTTGTTTCGGTCAGATTTTAATCTCCAAAGCAGTACTTTTGAGACGCCGGTTTGGCCGTCATTAATCAGAGCAAACTTGCAGGACTGCCTGTCAAATCGGTGTCAGACAATTCTAAGCCTTAGTTTTCATTGGCACTTTGTGCAGCCTCAGCATTATTTTTGGCGGCACTTTCGTATAACTGCAAAGACATTATGGCGCGTGCCGGAAAGGACATATACGTGTCATCTACTCAGAGCAGCAGACGCCTTGCATATTAAGCTGAAATATTTTCATTGCCAGGAGTTGGTTGTCGACAGCTTTCGGATACTTTTCCAGCCACCGCTTTTAATAGATTTAACATTTAAAGCTTTTAACCATAAAAGTTTATCCCCGAAATATGTGAGCGTTAACTGGGGCTAATTCTGATACCGGAGAAGTGTCTTCTCGTACAGTAGTGTTCTCGAGTGTTTTATCGATCAACTTTCTGTCAGTCATACACAAGTCATCTGCATCAACCTTCTGTCAGTATTCATCTGTCATCATTATATCAAGGTTCATCGTTTTCGTCACGCTTTTGCCGTTAGTTGTTTTAGTTCCTCCCTTAAGTCTTAATTGCGTTAAGTCGTGCCCGTTTCTCTAGATAGAGCGTCTGGACAAATAGATTCAATAAACATGTTTATAAAATGATCACAACTCGTGTCCGACTCTTTAATTATCTGTGTTAATTTATCGGTGTGACATCTTCGCGTGCTCTGTTATCCAATTCCATCTTGTTCAGAGCGCAAAATCGTCATGTTGGGTTCAGAGTGCTTTTACTTTTTGAGTGATTGTTGTGCTTTTATAGTGATTGTGAGTTTAGCAAAACATGGGTGTATCACTTGCCAATATGCTCATGAGCAGTGGTCAGGATTCTCGCGAGGAATCCTATGCAAGAGTGATTATTAGTTTAGCAAAACATGGGTGTGTCATTTGCCAATATGCTCATGAGCAGTGGTCAGGATTCTCGCGAGGAACCCTATGCAAGAATCCATTGTCTTGAACATGATGACGGGACATTTGCCTGAACTAGTGAACTAACGATATATATTGGAACCACGTTGAAAGAAAAGCCAGTTTGAGTTCTCCCCTGTTAAGGGTACTGAGCGATACCCTCTCCCATCCGTTAAACCATTTAAGTGCAGGTGTATAACTATAACCTACTAGATAATTAACCAATATTTACGTAAATTCAACGTCTCGTTATTTCGTTAGTTTTTGGTTATTATTTCTCGTCAATTACGTAACAGTATCTCGTTCAAAACTCGTAATAGCCACAGTTCGCTCCATATGGATTACGAACTGGAGTTGGAAAGTAACGTTTCGTACGATGACGTTAGAATTTTGCTCGAATTGAATTTTCGAAAAATTATTATTTTATTTATTTTATTATTATTATTGTCACAATACTGCTACAAACTTAGATGGCAGCAGACGTGGAACAAAGTTCCGAGTCAATACAGTTAAAAACAATGTTAGTCGATGAAAAGTTAAAAACGAGATAACCAAAAACGATCGAATGAAAATTGGAAGGAGGGATAGAAGATGCATTACGTTGGTGTGACCCCAAGGGATGCAGACGTTCTCCGTATGATGGGTTAAGAAGCAGGCAGTGCATTCCAATCGAGTATAGTGCGATGGAAAAGGAATTGAAAAGTTGATTCGAGGTACAAAAGGGAGCTACGAAGGAAAGCTCATTGTCTGTTCTGCGCTGATTGGGTTCAATGAAGACCT
>JASGXE010019261.1:0-20928 GCA_030068105.1 Sinentomon sp. SZTP_YWyxl
TCAAAAAATTCCACAAAGCATGATGCAGTTTTACGTGTTGTGCAGTTGTCCTCGTTTTCTGGTTTGGTATATTCTGTTTTGGTATATTCTGGTTTGGTATATTCTGGTTTGGTATAATTCTGGATTGGTATAATTCTGGATTGGTATAATTTTTCTCATTTGGTCTTGCCAGGGGAACATCGCACACTCTGAAAAAAAAAACAGCAACCAATCGAAAATCTGTGTTTGATCAAAGTAACAGGACGAATGCAGCAACAGCAAAAGGTCACACAAAGGCAGCAAGCTGGTGTCTGATTTTCTCACTACAAAATGTCTGAAAGGCATTTCCTTGTGAGAATCATCGGTATGGAGTGATCCAGTTGAGGGTTACATAAGTCCGCGGATTAATATTCACCCCTGCCGCACTACGTGATAGGCAATCCAATAATTGATCTGCAGACTAACCTAACCCTCAACTGGATAACCCCGATTCAAAAGTGTCATTACATCCATCCAATTGTGATTCATCAGTGAAATTTGGAAATTTGGTTGGGGCTTTTTTAGATTTTTCCAATTCTGAGTTTTTTGACAACAAAAAAAAGAAAAATTAAACCGCGATGCATTGTTTCCTTTGATTATTCTCTCCGAGGATGAAAAATAAAACCGAAACAAACTGAAAACTTTTGAACCAGGTGGGATTTGAACCACCAATCTCCAGAATGGCGAATCACCCCATCGTAGTGCGGCAGACTGGGTTCAGAACAACGAGATATATTCCGTCGAGGGACCATCTCCCAACTCTCCTTTGCAAAACGCTTGAAGCCCAATGCAATTTGTCTCGCCACACCTGGTTAATGGGGGCAAAAACACGTTTTCAGGCCCAATTTTTTGATGCGCGCAGTGGGGCATATTTTCACCATTTCTCAAAACGCTTCTGTCGGATTTCAGATCGGTTTGGCTCTGCGGAATGAGGATAAAATCTGGTTTATGTGTACGAATTCTGAATCCGAACGGACAGCAAAAGTTGCCGCAATCGCGCTTGGAGCACACTGAAATCTTAAAACACCCGGATTGTCACCTGGTTCTGGATTGTCACCAGCATACTTTGTTTACCCGCCGATTTATTTATGATGATCGCTTGTTTTTCCCAAAGAACAGTACTCTTTTTTGAGAGTGTATGATCGCAAGAAAGAACACCAAAGCTGCGGCAATGCGTCGTAAAAAAGCAATTATACCAATCCAGAATTTAATTATACCAATCCAGAATTATACCAATGCAGAACCCGCCATATTGCATTCTGGTTTGGTATAAAAAAGGTCAAAAACAGGTAGAAAACAGGTTTATACCAAACCAGAATATACCAAACCAGAAGCAGCCATCCCATACAAAGACTAGACAAAACAAACACATACCAATAACCTATGCAGACCTATTCTGTGTTACGAAGGGAGATGAGGAAGTCTCAGAAATATTCATTTGACGATGTTTGGTTGAATTTCAGCTAAATCCGATGCAGACTTTCATTTTTCTGTCGCTTCAAAAAACTAAAGGCATCAGACAGGTCTTAGGCAGAGTTTGGAAGATGTGCAAAACGAGAAAAAGTTGTTTTTCAGAACAAGGCTCTGGATCACAAGCCTGAAGTTCTGAATGCATGCATGCAGAAATGAGGAAAGTGATTTCGGTGGAAGACGTGATTTGGGCAGAGGATCATACATAGGTCTTCTCAGAATCTCAGTCTGGCAAGACATTTTTTTTGCATTTTGGGCGCACCTACAAAAATCTGACTTTCACCTGTGTGACACCTTCATTTTGTAAGTGGACAGCAAAATGAAAGTTTGCATCGAATAAAGATGAAATTAAACCAAACATCTTCGAATGAAGGATTTGATGACAAGGTGAAAAAATTCATTTGAACTGAATATTTCGAGGAAAAGTTCAGTACTTTCTGATCTCCCTACCCAGGTACTTTTACGTACCATAATCCAACCTGACCCGCAAAAGAAGCCATCGATATCAAGGGAGAGATTTTCCAAGAACCGAACTCAGGATATTCCATAGCATAAATTCTGAACACCCTGGTAAGTACCCAACCACTACCAAGAAATTTAACAGGTATGTACCCACTTAGTGCCAATATCATGTTCGGGGTAGTGATGTGGGATTGGATGGGAACTTACCCGATCCGTACCCGGGAACAACACGTACTGGATGGGTAATTACCCATCCAGTACCCGGGGACTGACTGGGTAGTTACCTGTTTAGTGCCCTCAAGGTGACATCTGTATGTTGTGGGTAGTTACTGGGTATTATCCAGGTATCTCATGGGTAGCTATTTTGTAAGTACCCATTGGATACCTCATAGCTATTATTGTTTGCTGGGTTTTGTTCGGTTTGCAAGGAGCAACTATCAACTGGTTTTTTAAATTCATTTGAAAAATTCACTGTTTTAACCGTGGTTTGCCTGCTTTGAAGTTTTTTTTTGAGCAGCCGTTTCAAATCGAGCGTCAAGACGACTCTTTCCCATACAACGAAGAGCCTTCAGATGCAAAAATATCAAAACCTTGCCACCGATATCCAACCATTCTATGCAAGTTCAAACGCCTACCCATTCAATGTCTAAACTCCAAAAGTTGGTCGCATGGTGCCAAATATCACCCACCTAACCATTTTCATCGGTGCCCATCAGGTAATTCAAATCCCAAATTCGACATCTTCTTATCATCAACTTCTTCGTCAAACAAGGGTGTCAAACGCATCAATGATTGAAATTATCGTAAAAAGCAGCGTTTAATTACAACACCATTGACATCTTCAATATTCTCGTATGTGCAGCAGGTACCACACACCAAACCTCCGCAATTAAGACTTCTTGAAGAGCATCCACAAATAACCAATGAAATCGAGAAGCATAGCAGAAAATTTTAATTCTCGTTCGATTCAAACGAACCATGAAAAAGGCGTTCTGACTCCATAAGTGTGCTCAAATTTTGTTCCGAAATGCCTCCGACAAAATAGCAACCTGTGGTTTGTTAAGGACATAGGCCAACGTATGGTTTGTAAGGTTATGGTTTAGCCAATCATATGGTTTATAACAACGAATATGATTTGTTAAGGACATCGGCCTATCAGGAGTTCGTAGGCGGTTGAGGTGCGAAATTGCATTAAACTCTGTGCTAGTCGGCCCGTGATACGGTCGCGAATAAAAAATGTGGCTGGTGGAGACGCCAACGCCTTTTTCTTCCTCGCCTGTTTCACAAATTCCAAACGCGGCAGTGTATTGGGTGTCCATTGTGCTCAAACTCAATCGGGTGCCTGCCTTTTGCTCGAGTCCACAAAATTCGCAGAGACGCATTCACATTTTGCTTCACATGCTGACACAAAAAGCAAACATTTTATTCGTATGTCCCACCGAATGGAGAACTTGGTTTTTATTTCTCACAAGAGTTCTCGCATAACAAAAGTAAGTTTTATTCCACACAATCCCATAGAGAGTATGTACTGGCGAAATTTTCTGAGTTGTTGTTACTCACTGAAAAAATTTGATATCCTTTACATCTGGGGACATTTAAATGTGTTTGATTGAAGTTCCCGGTTCGCTGATTGAACCGGAACTGTTTTACGAATTCGAAGAGGGAGCAGCCAAAGATGACTAAGAGAGAGGTTTTATCTTTTTGTTCGTCCACTTTTGACCGATTTCCTTGAAGACGATGGTATCAGTACCTGGAGTACTTTCATGCCACAGAGGGGCACCTTCTCAATAGGCATCAATGGAAACAGGAACTCCAAATCCATAGATCCCCATTGCAGGTCTTCGAGAGAATTGTGGACACTGGGGGTGCACGGAAAGCAAAAGCAAAAGACACTGGCTTCAGTGTTGTCAAACGTGGTCAAAACACTGATGTCGCAGGAGCTGAGAACAGGTGACTGTCACCGAACGGACACAAATGCCGACTGAAGTCGACAGATGCCAACCAGGGCGAATTCAATTTTGTTCAGGATGAAAGGTGCCTTTCTGAATCTGAGACGGTAGTTCCGGTTACAGATCCATTGATGCCTATTGAGAAGGTGAGATGACCCTCGGTGGCATGAAAATACACATGTACTGACACCATTGTCTTCAAGGGAATCGGTCAAAATAAACAAACAAAAAGGCAACCTCTTTGTTTGTTATCAAACACCGTTCCCAAAGTCCGTCCAACTACTTCAGCCAAGGATGGATATTCAACAGATCACTTCTAAAGTCTGTTCATTTTCAGAATGGTCCGCGCGCTTTTTGCAGACAGGGATGTGCAAATTTGTGCAAAAATCGGAAATCTGAGATTTTCAGCTGGGGGCCTCAATTTTCGAAACTCTGTCGGTTTTCACCTCTCAATCTTTTGATTATTCTATTTTTCGGAGTTTTTCAATTTTCTGTGACCACGATCTGTCTGGTTTGCTGGTCGTTCCGCTCCTGGCTTTTGAAATGTGCACTTCTGGTGCAGCGCTGATCCGAAACTTCGCTGGCCCTCACTTTGCAATTATTTGGCACCGACCTGCAATGGTGTGCGGCCACATCTGCTGTTGTTGCCAACAACTGGAACACAGGCACAAGAATTCATGTCTGGAATATTTCAAAATCATGTTTAGGTTGCTTTTCCATCTGTGATTATGTTTTGCCTAAGCAAACATGTGCCAAATGAAATTTAAAAATTTTGCCCATGGTGAGACTCGAACCCACGATCTTGTAATCGAAAGTCAAACGCTCTGCCACTGAACCACCGGCGCTTTCAGGAATTTCAGTTCGAAAATAGCGCTTAAATGAAACAACTCGGATATTCAGGCAAAGAATGTTGGACAATTTGGACACCACTGTCGTGCCCCCGCTCCCACCTTCGTTTTGCTGCAAGTTTTGGCGCGGACCATTCTGAAAATGAACGCACTTTAGAACTGAACACGTTTTTGGCTGCAGGGTCGGTTCAGTTTTTTCTTTTTCTGCATTTTCTGTGAATTGCCTGTGGCAGCAAACCTGCTTACATCGTTGGCAAACGCACCACATTTTTTGAGAACCGATAAGAACACATTTAGAACACCTCTTGCCAGCACAGGACTGATGGAAGTGTTCCTTTTGGAACATTTTTGAAACACGAAGTGTCATAATGTGTTCTTGGAACGCTTTTTCTGTCACAAATTTGGAACACATGTGCGATTTGGAACACATGGAATGTTCCAAATCGCTCATGCGTGCCAAAGTTGTGGTAGAAAAATGGTGTTCCGGGAACACACTATACGTGTTCCAAAGACGTTCCGAAAAGAACACTTCCATCTCATCGTGTGTTCATAAAGGGTTCTAAATGTGTTCCAATCGGAAACCACTTGTGCAGAATGCGCACCCTTTGTCCACCCTGTGCCTTCCAAGATCCCCATCGCGAAATGAAGACCTGATCAGAAAACAAAAAGTGGTTTACACCTTTACAAAGCAGGAACGCCCTGAGTCGGCTGCGTTTCCTTTTACAGTCAGACGAAAGACAAGACAGGGTGATCCAACAAAGCCCACTGGTTTAGAAGCGTTGGAACTGGCCTTCGCAGCTTGTTCCAGTGTTCGTAATCCGAGGACCAGGGGTGACTGCAACGTGTCTTTGATAACATGCAAGCCATAAATAGCGAATCACGGGAACAGGCGAAGCTACTTTTCGCAACACTTGAAAAGACGCGTTCCCAACGAGAAATGAACTATTCAAAATTCGAAGTTTGTGTACAAAACTCGACTGTTGAGGAACTCTTGTGTCACCGTGTGTCAAACAAGAAGAAGGGCATGATGCGACATCGGAAGATCGAGTTTCCGTGGACGAAAATTCATCTGAAGATCGCATTGATGATGCCAAATCTCAGATCTCAGGACCAGCCATCCACTGCACCAGCGAAAATGGCGACTTTATTTTGAACCAAGCCCACAAAGGCAAACCCATAATAACAGAATTCGCGGTCTGTAAACATGTTTTATAATCGGCATTCTGGCGAGCAGTTTTTTGCGCATGCATGGGCGGAGGAAGCGAGCGATATAAAGATTTGATGACGCTGATCATCATGGACCATACAGCCGATTCGAGACAAGCTTGCAAGTGCCAAAAACGACGGAAAATATGGCAAGAGATCTCCGTCTGACTCAACCCACGGCTTCCCGAAACGACAGCAACTTAACCAAGCCCCAAGCCAAGAGGCTTGGTGCTTGGAGCCTTGCTTGCAAGCTCAAAGCAAGGCTCCTTTATTGCCAAGGACTGTGCACTTTCAAAACATTGCTTGGTTGCATGGCGTTTTCAAAAAACAGTGAATCCGTCGAATGGGAAATGGAAAATTCGAAAGGCATGACGGTTGTCAAGCCGCCGCAGTGATGTGCGCGGCTGAAAACTTCCATGATCGAAAACCAACACGGGTCAAACAGCAATTTGGGCCATTTTGCCGATTTTGATGGAAAGGGCGATGCAAAATGGCTAAACAGCAAAATACTTCCCTGAAATATCGCCAGAGTTGTGTTAATGATTCTGGATTGTCCCCCCACTCGTACAATAAACAACCCCTCGGCCAAATCACGGAAGTCACATGTTCCTCGGAAGTGTGAAACCAGCTGTCGATGAAATCGCAACAGATATTCTCCAATCAATGGCCACCGTTATTGCCACGACTAAAATACGTCTACCTCAATTTTTTGCGGATCCTTTCCCCGAGCGAGTCATTTTTCAATTATATTTGCCCAGCCAAGCGCGCGGTTAGGGCTTCATTTCGGCTGCCCAACATCGGCGAAATCGTGACCGAATTTCTGCGGCAATAATTCGGCCCGCGGCGCAATCACAAGCCACGTCGTGATGTTCGACTGCGTGAAATATGCCCAGAAAAATATCCATTGTGTTCCTGATGGTCTGCAGTGGGCCTGCGTAACTGTCAGAGACTGACGTTTCAATTTTCAAAGGTTCCAAACGGTGCCGGTAGAATAACGGACCGGCAAAAAGTGCCGGCGGCCGTTGGTACTGGCCCATTTAACGGCAAAATTCATTACATAATTTTTATCCACCGTCCATTTTTCTGCAAGCTTTGTGTGCCTGCAGTGAGCCATCTGGTGCAAAAAATCAGACCTGCGTTCATCATATTAAAAAAATGCCAGTGACGTAATATGAATCGGAGATTCATCGATGACAAAAATTCGTGCCAGTATGCCTCTTGCCTCACTCAGTTGAGTTTGCTGGATGACATTCTCAGAGGATGAGTTGGCAGAGAAGGAGCGATGTGATGAACCAAACCAAACTGATAGCATGGTACTGGAACAAGGGTAGCACGGTACTGGTTCTATTGGGTCCATGCTGATAGAACCCGGGAGGGAACCTATGACGATAGCAAACTGAAGACGCGCAAACTGAAGACGCGCAACTCAGATCGCGTTACCTGCAAAATTGTACCATCATTGGAACATTGCCAGCACAACATCTTCTTGGCGCGAACTGTGAGAGCCTGCTTGTGAGAGAATAGAGGAACTACACCATTTGCTCTGTCAACCAAAAATGGGTTCTCAGCCTCCAAGGACAACAGTCAATTTCAATTGCTGCAAAATCCTCGGAATAGGCCTACTTGCTCTCCTCCAATAGATGCTTGAGCAGACATTTGCGAAGCTACCAGGCCATCTTTGAAGATATTGATAAAGCTTTTGACGTCGCAAAACCAAATATGAGGCCGCTTCTTGGCCAGCTGAAACCCTCCTGTCGTTATTCCTGCGCTACCTTTTCAAATTAGTGCTGCAAATTCTTTTACGGTCGCATGCCAACGACCTCGCTTTCAATCATTCCCAAGAACTATATTGAAAACACTTTCATCAATCATCATCATTCACCAGCTACTTCCCAGATGTCACAAAAGCTTTTGATGCCGTCAGCATACCTCAGCAATCGAAACTCCTTCGATTGTAACCGCGTCAGATGTTGCCGAAGTTTTCGTTTCGTTCTCGGACTGTCCTTCCCACATCCATGCTGTCGACGCCTTCTTCATCGTGGACCACGATATCCTTTGCAGAAATCAACATGTCCAAAATGGGCAAAATATTATTTTGATGGTTCACAAAGCGCTTCTTCTATCTCAATAAGACAGATCGCTGATAACTCTTCCTGAATCTGAGTTCTCCCATCAGGGAACAACTGCTCTGGCCGTTAGTGTTGTGTACAGCCGGTACAATCAAAGCACTGGACCATTCACTGAATTTACTCTTGCATCCTCCATCGGTTCTTGGAAGTGTCTTTGCCGGTTTCCAAAATTCTTTCAAATTCGGTTGTCAGTTCTGAAATAATCCCACCTGAATAATTGACCACAGAGATTGGCCGTTTTTGCATTTCTCCGCAGTGATATTCTTATCACTCACGATACCAACAGATTTTTCATTTGCTCCATTGATAACAGCATGGGCCAGAGTGACTATGATGTGCATCACCTCTGAATTGCACACTGCCGTTCAAGTGAAAACTGCAGAAAGGAAAAAAGTCGAACAAAACACTTTGACACTTTATATTTCAGAAAAGCACAATAGTCCCTGTCCATGTGTCAGGCTTTTCTTGCGGAACTGTGATGTACTTCGGCTATCAGCGCATTTAGAATTTCCCCTTGCATTGCTTTCAATGCGAAGTACAAACTGGCTCCACGAAAAAAGAAACAAAAACGTGCTCTGGACATAGGCAAAGGTGACATGCATTGGATTCCCCTGCATTGAACAGCACCACGGGGAAAACTTGTTGCCACTGCTATTTACCACGTTGCTTCGGAATTGACGACAGTTGAAAATATTTGCGTATCCCTGCAAACAAGTGCGAATTATCATAAGTAATTGTGGCATAACTAAAATAGCGGAAAATGGTAACAACCCGCAGTCGCTGAAAAATAAACAGCGACAGGCCCAAAGCAGTTTGTTGTCGGTCATAAATTACCACATTTCTGGAAATCAACGTGTACGAGTAGATAAGTCTTCTGCCTTGTGCATGAGAACCGGTTTAACCGTTCGGTTGCGCAACGATCACGATTTATATTGAGAGTAGACCAGATTTTGAGATCAACATGCGGTGACTGCGTTTGGTTTTTGGCTTCGCAACTTCTTTTCAATACCGCCACACGATGTCATGTTGACTTGGAGTTTTAGGAAATAGGATCACGTCTTTGTTTAGGCCTTGTTGTTTACTCGATGCCGAGAGGTCGGTAACTCGCAGCCATGCTCGCTTCTTGGCAACTCCGCGCGGTCGACTTGACAGAAATTTAGCTCTGTACAGCACCGCTATGGGATTGAGAAGTTAGCGCACCGAAAGCCGCGTTGGCCTGCCATTAATTACATGTCAAAAATCTTTACAAAGATTGTGCACGCTAGATGCGCTTCAGGAAATGACCCAAAAGTCGTGGAAAAAAACATGGCCCGCGGGATTGTGGCAAAATTAAGGATATACGTCGGTATCTGTGCGAATATGAAATTAGTGTTGTACTAAAGTGATCAAACACAATAGTTTTGGCTTAAAAAAAATGCCAAACCTCACAGCGCGAAAGATGCAATGGCATGTCCCAAAGAGGCCTCGGCAAATAAGCAACCAAATTTGATCTGATGAAAAGATGTTTGTCATGAAAAAAAGAAATGCAGGGGGAGGGTCAAGGATGTCGCGAATGGTGTCCTTTTTACATGGGCATTATGGCAGATGGACAAGCTCCCGTGTGAACTGTGAATGAAAGGAGTGTTGTAAAAGGTACACATCCATGCTAAAATTCTTCGTACAGCATACATTAGAGTTCATAATGAACTCAGGCGCCATTTGGAATAAATGGTAAAACATGCGCCGCAAAATATCATGATACTCGCGTAAGGCGTGAAGTTTCATCAAGCCCTGTTGTAATTGGATGGTCCCTGCCTTGATTGATTGAATGACTGTATTTTGTGGGGGTTTCCCCACTATCATACATAACAATAACACTTTTGCACAAAAGAAAACAATAAGAAACGTCAAAAAACGGGAAAAACCGGAAAAACAGGCACGAGAAATGGGGCAGACAAATTACAAAGACGAGAGCAAGACCAAATGTGTTTACCTTTCATGACATGTTGCTGAGAGACATAATTTCTGGGTTTATGGAGCAATTCGAATATTTTGAAATCCGAAGAATTAATTTTCAAACTCCTGTGGAGAAAACAGAACATCTGCCCTAAAACTTTCAAGTCCAATCAATTTGGCCAGAAACTCAATTTATAACAAGGACAGCAACCTGCGCCTTAGAATTGATGTACTTAAAGGTTGAGACAGCACAGAGGCTGGGAGTGAATTCCAGTCCGCTATTGCTCGGGACACAAAGGAAAACTTCCCTATATCTCTCTTAAATGCTAACGGCTTTATCTTATAAGGATGGTCATGGCGACTGTAAAAAGATGGAGGCGTAATCAAGGAAAACAAATTTCCCCACCCTCCGGAGTTGCCAAGGATTCGATAAAGACACAAAATGCGGTGGACCTTTCTTCTCTCAGCAAGCTTAGGCCAACCGAGCTGAGCAATCATTGCGGTGACGCTGCTCCGTTTGCGGTAGTCCCCTACAACAAAGCGAGCAGCGCGCCTTTGAACACGTTCCAAAGAATCACAATGGGAAGTGAGATGAGGATCCCAAGACGTTGATGCATACTCAAGAATTGGTCTGACCAAAGTAAAGTAGGCAAGCTCGCGAAGTTTCTTTGGACATTTTCTACAATTCCGTTTTGCAAAATAAAGTGAACCATTGGCTTTTTTCAAAACAGCTGCAACCTGACGGGACCAATCAAGTTTACAATTAAAAACAACTCCCAAATATGATGCGTCAGTTTGGGGGATAAGATTTTGTCCATCCAGAACGTATGTAAAGCTATGCTCCGCCCTCTGCAAAAATGAATAACTTAACATTTAGATGGATTCAGTTTCATGGAAGAGGTCGCGCACCAATCGGATATTGCTACCAAATCAGCTTGTAAAGCCTGAGAATCCAAAGGACTGGCGATTTTCCTATAGATTAAGCAATCGTCAGCAAATAATTTTATTTTGGATCGCATTGCACCAACAATGTCATTAATGAAAATCAAGAATAGTTGAGGACCCAAAATACTTCCTTGTGGGACACCAGAAGTAATAGGCAAGGGTTTCGAGAAAATATCATCAATTTTTACAACCTGCGTCCGCTCAGACAGGTAGCCTTTCAACCAACTGAGAGTAACTTTATCTAGGCCCATGAAGGCTAATTTCTTCAGAAGTATGGAATGGCTTACAAGGTCAAATGCCTTACAAAAATCAATCAAAACTGCGTCAACTTTTGATCCTTGGTCTAGCAGCATGGCTATTTCTTGGCTAAAAGCGGCTAGTTGCGTTTCACAAGAATAACCAGGACGAAAACCATGCTGCGCTTCATTTAAAATGGAGGCAGCATCCAGAAAGCTCCTGATGTGATTGGATATGAGAAATTCCAAAATTTTAGAACACGTTTCAAGGAGACTTATGGGACGGTAATTTGCAGGATTAGATTTGTCACCTTTTTTAAAGACAGGTATAATGGTCGACCTCTTCCATGCAACTGGAATATTACCAACATGTAAACTCAGATTAAAAATAACACACAAATACTTAGCAAAAATATTAGGAAGCAACTTCAAAAAATTAACACTAACGGAACTTGAACCCTCAGCAACATTGCGTTTCATTTTAACAATGCGATTTGCAATCATAGTTTCGGTTATCTGAGGGACATTGTTGTCAGAAAAGAAAGGCCCGGGTGGGATTACGGGGATTCCGTCGGAAACAAAAACATTTACGAAGTTTTGTTAAAAACTGCAGCTTTTGTTGCAGCATCATCAACAGAGGTGTTTAAATCAGTTTTGAGGCGGGAATGGAGCCCGAAACTCCACGACGACACTTATTGTACCGCCAAAACTTTTTGGAACCAGAAGTCATGTCAGACTGAAGCGAATTGAGAAATTGTTGGAAGGATTTGTATTTAATTTCAGAATATTCAGAAAAGGATTTTTGTATGCCAGTAAATGACTGTGGGAAAGTTTTCGTTTTGAGAATAATGCCCTCAGCCTCCTTTTGTGCACCATCATTTCTTTACTAACCCAGGGGCATTTTGTGGAGTTCGAAATATTGACTGACCTTGTGGGTACAAATTTATACACCGCTTCTGCAGCAATATCAACAAAGAGATCCCACATTTGTTTTACATCAGAACAGCCACTCCTGAAAACAGCCTCAAAGTCACTGAATTTGGACTGCAGAAAGTTAGAGAGACCCTCCAAGTTTGCTCTATTGAAAAGGTAAATTTTGCGGCGTCGGAAAATGGTCGTTGGTTTTCTCAAAGCTAGGTCTACCAAAACAATACCATGGTCAGATAATCCCCCTTCCACAGTACAGCTTGTGACGAAATCCTGGGCCGAGCTAGAGTGACATCCAAAATATTATCACCACGAGTACCTGATGGAGTAAATTGGGAGAGACCAACTCTTGGGCAAGTTCAAGGGCTTTGGAATTCAAATCCACCCATAGGCAGGATTACTGGCTATTGAATTAAGCTTCCAAAGAACATCAGGAAGATTCATATCACCCAAAATGAGAAGTCTTAGACAGATCTTAAAAATGTTTCCAAATGTTCTGGGACTTTTGGTTTCCTCATATAACAAACAAACTCCGGAGATCAGCTACATAGAATTTTTGGCATCGAACACACGTTGATTTTACGTCTCAGATGATATTATCTCTGGGCAGAGGGCATGTGCAGCACCTCCTGGATGAACTCCAACACTCTGGGAAAAGATTAATTGCTGATAATTTGATTTCTGAACACTTCAGACAAAGAATATCGTGTAACTTTTGTTCTACGCTCCTCTGCTCTATCTTCTGCAGGGAAACTCGTCGATGATCAACTCAGACAAAAGCAGGTGCCGCAAATTTACAGATTAGCACCATGAGCACCTCAGCGCGTGCATTCAGTCCTGCTCACTCGCAGCTGACTTCGCTCACTTCCTGCTTGGTTGCGTTGATTAATCAAGTGACGTGTCGCCATTTTCTGGAGCGAACCGCAGTGAGCACACGTCAAGTACCATTTGTTTCCTGCTCTTCGCCCAGCAATGAGCAACCTGCGCATCAACGCGCGGAATGAGAAGAAGGAGCGAAGAGCGGTGGTGCGCTCTTCGGCTGATCTGCACCGCTCTGCCCGACATGTTGCCTGAAGTCAATCCTTCAAGTCGTCGACCCCTGTTACCAGCGCACCGAAACACATTCGGTTTTATGGGCAAAGATTAGATCATTTAAAAACGAAATGAGTTTAAAGACTCGACTTGGCTCGGCTTAAGACAAGAGGAGGCGAGCATCTCAGAAGCGCCAAGACGAGCAACTCTTTGAGGCAAGAAGACATGCCATCTCCATGGCATGGACAGCCATCGCCAGAGCTGAAGCTGAGACTCAAGCGTCCAACCGAGGAACATGCGTCCAGATAACGAAGGCTTTCAGAAATGAATAAATGACCCGCCTGTCATTCTATCATGCCAAGTCGAGGAATATTTGCTGTATGAAGACTTCATGGTATACGAGTAGTGTATCATATGAGTACAATGCAGGAGTGCATGTAGTCACCAAATTAATGTTTTCTTGCATGAGTTTTTTCCATTCAACTGTTGACTGCATTCATGTGATTAGTTACAAATATGGATTACCAGCAGGGTTGACATTTCATGCCCTTCCAGATTGTTGCATGTGATCGGATACAAATTGCGCAGAATTTCCAGCTGGCTTGATATTTCATGTCCTTCTCGATTATTGCATGTGATCAGTTGCCAATACAAAATTGGAATTTCCAGCAGGGCTGACATTTCATGTCCGTTGAACATTGCACGTGATCAGTTACAAATCAGAATTCCCAGCAGGCTTGACATTTCATGTCCTTCCCGATTATTGTATGTGATCAGTTGCAAATGGGAACTTCCAGCAGGGTTGACATTTCATGTCCGTTGAACATTGAAAGCGAGCAGTTACAAATCAGAATTCCCAGAAGGGTTGATATTTCATGTCCATCCCGATTATTGGATGTTAATAGCTACAAACTGGTATTTCCAGCAGGGTTGACATTTCATGTCCGTTGAGCATTGAATGCGATCAGTTACAAATCAGAATTCTGTCAGGTTTGACATTTCATGTCCTTCCCGATTATTTTATGTGATCAGTTACAAATTGGAACTTCCAGCATGGTTGACATTTCAATTCCTTCTCGATTATTGTATGTGATCAGTTACAAATCAGAATTCCGTCAAGCTTGACATTTCATGTCCTTCCCGATTATTGTTTGTGATCAGTTACAAATCAGAATTCCCAGCAGGGTTGACATTTCATGTCCTTCACGATTATTGTATGTGATCAGTTACAAATTGGAATTTCCAGCAGGGTTGACATTTCATGTCTGTTCCGAACATTGCATATGATCAGTCACAAATTGGAATTCCTTGCAGGGTTATTGTTTCATGTCCTGCCCGATAATTGCATGATGTGATCAGTTGCAAACTGGGATTTCATGTCCTTCCTGCCGCCAGCTCTGAAACAACTTATGGTGAATAGTGAAGATGTTTGAACCTGGAGATAGGTGGTCTTCCTATCGGCTGAAGAGCATCCTGTTCTTTCTTCACCTGCAGACCTTCACCGTTGACCCATTTTGCATTTTTGGAAGCAGGGGGTGAGTGGATCATCGGTCCCAGCACCCCTTTGTTGTGATAGTCTCGGAGAAGTAAATTATCGTTCATTCTGTGGATTGATCAGTGATCCCACCAGAACACCACCCTTTGCGATTCACCGATATGTGCCCAAGGACAGCCCGAAAAAAGTAGGCGACCTACAGGATCAAAACCGATTGCGATTTGTTCTGACAAAGGCTGGAGTCGCAGTCGAGAAGTGCCAGCCCAACGATGTCATACTACACCTGCAAAATTTGGGCGTTATGGAGATAGATGGAGAATTTCTATGTTAAACATTATGGCATGACTTCAGCGTTTTTCCCAGAGACTTTTAATACTAACTTAGACTTTTAATATTAACTTTAATACAAAGAGTTAGGTATTTAAAATCTCTGGTTTTTCCCTGGACTAGTCATACTTTAGAGATTTAGGATGGGGAATTCCACTTTGCATCGTTGGAAAGCGGTCACCTTTCTTCTGAATAGTCTCGCAGACGCACATTTATAATCTCGTTCGTGCTCTTCGTTCCTTCTGTCTGCGTGGGATGCCAGTGTAGATGGCTGCGGAGTGGACATGGATTATTCGTAGGCCTATGGTACTAAGTGCAAAACAACGCGAGTCCCATAAAGAATTCCGGAAGGCGATTTCATTGCGATTTGTTTGATGCCCCGAATCATCAAAATAATTCCTCCGGTGTGCCAGGAATGCTCCGACTGCCGAGGATTAACTCATTAAATTGCGAAAGAAGAATGAGAGCCGTAATTCACTCACACATGCGAAAACTGGAATCCCGTTATGTCGTTGCGTTCGCATTATAGCGGCAGCGGTACCGAGAGCCGGGCAGGAAAAGCAGAAATAGCCGGGCAGGAAAAGCATAAAATAGATAAAGAAGATAAACAGTAGGGCCCATAAACGTCGTGCTCGTCATCTTTTCTTGTCTTGCGACGAAACCATACCAAAACCGGGTAGATCGTTCTCGCCGGAAGAAGTGCTGCTCGTCTGCTACACAATCACGATTTTGTCACGAAAGATGAAAGATATCTGCCCGCGGTACCAAATAAGTGGCATTTTTGCTGAAAAATAGGACTCCAAAGTACCACATGCCGAAGACGAAATTGAGTCTTCTCAGAAAGCGACCTCCGAAAATGGGAGGGGGAGATCTGAAAAACAACAGCTGCAGAGAACAAAATTGCAACCTGACAAATTCGAGCCTAATTTCCGGCAACATTGTTGAGGCGATTGTCCGAGGAAGACTGTTGCAAAAATAAGTTTTGCTCTGGACGCGTCGGCTGCAACACCAACATATCAGTTGGTGAAATAGGCGGCTCGCGAATTTTTGAAACCCACCGGGTTCCAAGTCTGATCATTTCATTCACTGCACACCATTTTCTCTGGCCGACGCACTTCGGTTCGGTTTGATATATCCGCAGTGGGTTTGGACATTTTACTGGTGACTCACTTTTACTTTGTGAGGCTCTGATAAGTGATGATGTATTTACGGATGTTGTTGGAAAATATGCCAAATATTAAAAATTGAAGTATCACGCTTTCTATAGGCAGTCCGGGCAAAAGCCTGCCCTCTTCCAAAACAAATGTGGCCATAACGACGGTATGTGCCCTGTGAAGTCTGAATGTGTCATTCGAGAGCAAATTTCGAAGCAAATTTCGTCGACATATTGCGGAAACTGCATTTTTCCGGGACACAACGGGTGGATCCGGCCAGCGTTTTTACAAACCCTGCCGCGACTTTAGATGGCAGAGAGCTTTTTGTGGAAGAATGCTCGATTGGGGCCCTTTTTTCGCAAGAAAAAAAATATTTGTTTCCTTACCTAAAGCGATCTGTACCTAACCTAACCCTGTCCCCACTCCGAAAAAACAATGCTCGGTGGGGGCCCCGACCTGCCATCTAAAGTCGCGGCAGGGTTTGTAAACTGGCATCCGGCCATAGAGACCAATGTCAACTGAAAGAACGTAAAAACATTCTTCTTTCTAACACCGGACAGTTAGTTCTCCGGCAATCGTTCGCCTGATAAGGTTGGTATAATGTATCATGTTTCAAGCCAAGAACAGCCCCAGAAAACTTTCCGCCAATATTCCAAAACCGAGATCTCCGATCGATATGTTTGATGGCTAAATTTCTCCAAGATTCACATTTTGGCAGCTGTGCGTGTGGAGTGTTCTAAGGGTGCCCGTGCATAAATGCGTTTGTCTGAAATCGGAGAAACAATTTGCCTAGTTTTGCCACCTAATGCTGAAGAAGTTCATCATCCATGCTAAAGTTCTAGTTAATTGCTGGTATTTCGCGGTTTGTGGCAAGAGAGCATAGAAAAACCTTTGCAAAAGGCTTATAGAAAGGTCCAGACATGTGTGCAGCACTAAGCACTTACCTTTTCAAATATCCAAAGCAGATTCACTTCTTTTCATGCTGAGCATCATACAACGTGGCGAAATTCGCCCATCTCCACCGCACTCTGAAGCCACTCATAAGCTATAATCCTATTTTCAAGTTGCAAGAAGGTAACATTGACATTGGTATGGAGACAACATTGTTGGTAAGGAGACAATACAATATCACTGAAAACTGTCGCTAAAATCCAGGTGTCACAAGAATCGACTCCAGATGTCGGTAAAATCAACTCGCAATTTAACGCCACCTCTGCCGCAAATACGCCTATCGAGCCATTCGAAACCTGCTGGCAAACTCCATCCACAACAAGTATTTCCAACCCCAATAACTGAACACTGAATCGCAAACCAGCAAAATATCCTTCCTCAATGATCAACCACAAATCTCGGCACCGACTCGTCTCACACTCGAATGCCTGCACTCCACCTTTCACTTTCGGTTGGTGTTCGTTCGTTTTGCAAGCGCAGCGCCGATGAATGAGCAAGGCGACCACCTTCGGAATGAACAGTTGTTCGTGGCGCCATCTCTCCCACTCATTTCAGACTCTCTTCTTTTGTCTTACTTCATCAGAGCGTGCCCACTTTCAGAACTTTTGCAGGTGCGGGCTGCAGCGAAGATTGATGCGAGCGGCAGCGCCACGCCAAGGTACGGCACTTTGACGTGACGTTACGCTTCGCCGCGCTCTTTGCCGAAACAGCACAGAAACTCTTTCAAGGCAGCGAGAATGCAACTCCAGGTGGGAGACGAAATACCACAGCACCCACCTGTGTTTCTGACAAATATCAAAAAGACAACGTTGAAAACCGCAGAGTGGTACCTGCCGCCGCCAGCCTGCGCGTCTGTGTTCTGCGTTGTTTCACGGAAGAATGAATAGCTACGGCCTTCGCAACTTTTATTAGTTTTGAATTCCATACGCGGTCCTGCAGGGTGTTTAAAAAACCAAACGACTGAAAAGGAATCGTGTTCTCGTGACCAACCGTAGTGTTGGGCCACTCACAATGACATTCTTTTCGGTGTTCAACCACAACCACCACCGCATGGAGTACTGGTCAGGCATCAAAAATCTACATTGATAGGTGGACAATGTGATCAAATTGTACCTAAAAACAGCTGAACGTAACTTTTGGGAAACCTTTCGATTTGCTGCGGTGCAGAAAACAGGTTGTGCCAAAATGTCACAACAGATGGCCACTTTCTCAATTGCAAAATACCCACCAAAAAGCTGCAGTTATGCAGTGTCTAATTGACCCTACTAAATTACCACGCGTTGCATGCGTGGATATCCCGATTGCACCGTGCGTTTGTTTGTTTGTGTGTGGTGTCCCCATGGCGAAACAGGAACGGAAATCTGCGAACTGCATGTCATGCAAAAATCGTGCAAAATTCCGAACCCTGCGGCTCCATTCTCCGATTTCAGAAAACTGCCGTCCCAACAAGTTGAAGAAATGTAAAGTTGCGGGATGTTTTAATGCCCAAGCCGGTTGTTTGTTCTTTGAGGCTCCCTTGTTGTATCTTCTCCCTTAAAAGATTTTTAAATCTCCCTTAAAAAATTAAGGAGATTTTTTATCTTTAAATAATCTCCCTTGTTTAAATCTCCCTTAAAATCTCCCTTTTTTGTTTAAATCTCCCTTAAAAGATTAAGATGTCGCCTTTTATTCGTATGCCTGTCAGAAGAGAGCACCTTATGAGATTGACACCACCATCTTTGATCCTTTTGACCACTCTCCCGGAGCTTTCCTTTTGGCTGACTGAAACGCGTTTACGGCTCTGTCCATTCCGGAGCGTTCTCAACAGCACAAACTTGATTCGTGTTGGTGATGGGGTCTCTGTTCACTGGCATGACATTGTGGGCAGATACCGTTGTCGCAGGAGGAACATGATAAAACGACTGTCGCACTCAACTTGGCTGAAGTCCGAATCACAGAGCATTGTGCGTGGTAATAAGTGTGAGAGGCATTGAGTGTGAGTGGCAATGAGCGTGGGTGCTGGCATTGAGTGTGAGAGGCATTGAATGTGAGTGGCCTTGAGCGTGAGTGGCAATGAGTGTGAGTGGCAATGAGTGTGAGTGGCAATGGGTGTGAGTGGTAATCAGTGTGAGTTGCGATGAGCGTGAGTGTCAATGGGTGTAAGTAGCAATGGGTGTGAGTGGCAAAGAGTGTGAGAGGCAATGAGTGTGAGTGGCAATGAGCGTGAGTGCTGGCATTGAGTGTGAGAGGCATTGAGTGTGAGTGGCCTTGAGCGTGAGTGGCAATGAGTGTGAGTGGCAATGAGTTTGAGTGGCAATGAGTGTGAGTAGTAATCAGTATGAGTTGCAATGAGCGTGAGTGTCAATGGGTGTGAGTAGCAATGGGTGTGAGTGGCAAAGAGTGTGAGAGGAATTGCGTGTGAGTGGCAATGAGCGTGAGTGGCATTGAGCGTGAGTGGCAATGAATGTGAGTGTCAATGAGTGCGCGTAGCAATGAGTTGAAAGAATGACCGGCGTCAACGCTCAAGCCGACGGCAAACTAAAATACGAAAGAACATGGACTAACAATGAAATTCTAATTTCATAATAAAAGACAAAGTCAAAACCATACAAACAAGCACATTTTAGGAAAAAAGAGTATAAAAAACAATGAACAGCAATTATTTGTGTACAGTCGTCAACAATCAAAAAGAGTTCAGGACACGAGTTGGTGTCTAAGAGAATTCTCAAGATCTAAAAACAGCGGAACTTCAGGCGATCAGCGGTGGAAAGGAAAATAGAACAGAATTAGCATAAAACCAACCATTTGGAGAGAAAGGGTTTGTACCATCTTCCAACCGTGTTTGGAAAAAGGGAACAAACACAGTTCTCCGAATTCTGCATCCTCGCGGAAGCTTGACACTTTTTTCCAATTTGCAGATCGGTATATCGAGCACTTCCGTGGAGTTCTGGGCTAAAATCAGGGTACCTACAAGTAAATTTTATACCTGGCTTCTTCGCATAGACAATTATATTTTATCTCGTTCATCTTTCTATCTCCCTTTGGAAGGCCATGGGGCTAAATATGCCGCGTTAACCGGCTCGAAAATAAATAAAATATTTCGCACTTGTGCACAACATCCAAATTGTGCAGCCCATTGTGCAGAACATTGTGCGGCACATCTCCCAAATATGCTCAAACCTGGTTCTTTTTGCATACCGCACACATTTTTGCAGAATGCCCAACCAGTGTACGATTATGATCCTTCATTCTGTGTGCCCCAAATTAATGCCTGGCATATCCAACTGCATATCATTCGTATTTGGGAAGTACACTAATTTCAACGCCGTTTATTTGCCAGGCGCACATATTCTGATTATGCACCACGCGTTTTGAAGCATGCTGCCATGCAGCGCCATTTATGTGCCAGGGATACAATCTATCAATTGTGCCCCTTATCAAACCATTGCATGGACATCACGCGCTTTGATGCATTCTGCAAATTGCAGCGCCGTACGTTTGCCAGGAACTCAATCTCTCAATCGTGCCCCTGATCAAACCGCAGGATCCGCATCACGCGCTTTGATGCACTCTGCTGATTGCAGCGCCGTTTGTTTGCCAGGAGCTCAATCTCTCAATTATTGTGCCCCTATTCAAACAAGAACATATGCATCACGCACTTTGATGCGCTCTGCTGATTGCAGCGCCGTTTGTTTGCCAGGAGCTCAATCTCTCAATTGTGCCCCTATTCAAACCATTACATATGCATCACGCACTTTGATGCACTCTGCTGATTGCAGCGCCGTTTGTTTGCCAGGAGCTCAATCTCTCAATAATTGTGCCCCTATTCAAACCATTACATATGCATCACGCACTTTTATGCACT
>JASGXE010019263.1:0-14598 GCA_030068105.1 Sinentomon sp. SZTP_YWyxl
AGTTGATGCTGCACTGGATTTAGCCTTGGCACGTGGCATGATAAGAATCACTAAACGATCACAAAGACCAGTACGAACAGTTCACGTCGAACAGCGTGTAAAGAGTCGACAGCGTGTGAGCATATTGCTAGCCTTCATAGGAAGGTTTCTATGTCCAATCGTTGCGTTAATTATTTTCTTGGTAAATCTCCCAGCTCATTTATTGCGGCAGAAATAATGAAATTCTGAAGGTCATTATCTGAGAACCTATGCTAAAATAGTAAAATGCCAGTTTGTGAGAATCACTTCCATCATATCCTCTCCTTCACCTCAACACCTTGGGCCTGAATTCGGGGCATGTTTGCTGTTTTTGAAATCCTTTTCTATCTAAATTGTATATTCTCTCCGAAACTGACGTTCATTCATTTAGATCTGTTTGGTTCAGCTATGTTATGGTCTCCCGCTCAGAAACATTTCTCCCAACAAAATGGAAAAATTTTGTTTTAACAAAATTTTGTTCCATTTTGTTTCAACTCAACAAAATGGTTCGTACCATGCCCATTTTATCGCATTGGAGCACACTCCCTTCTCTCATCCGGGATTTGGACTTTACAGCATGAACTCCATGACCAAAAAGAGAAGAGCTCTGCCATACCTGAAACAATTATCGCTAAATAATGTTTTTGAAGTTTACTGAGCTAAACATATTAGACCACCCGAGAGATACCGTAATTTCTCAAAAATGAATTGAATATCCTCCGATATAGGAACCAGTGAAAGGACTATCCAACTGCGTTCACAATTTACGCTGACTGTAAAGCCACAGGCAGTTACACTTCAAGGTGTAGCGCCATCGCAATGTTCCTCTTTAGCGCATCGCCGTCATCGGTGACTTGCAGCTGATTTTTGGGTTATGCGATTTGGCCTCCTTGGCTTGGCAGTCTTTCATCCATACAGTATATCATTATGCGTATACACCACTTCGAGTTGCAAAAGTTGGTATTAAATTGTCGCTAATCGTGAGCTTGGTTTTCGCCAGTTCTAATTATGTAGCTCCTCTGTGTCGTAGTTTTGGCGTTGGGTCAAATTTTACGGAATTCGCGGCTGGCATTTTTGCAAATGTGCTTTCATGTTCCATGTTTCTACAGTTTCTGCAGTATCGGGTCTCTACACTACCAGGTTTCTACAGTTAGGAGAAGACCCATATAGTTGATGTTTTTCTGTATGGAATCTTTGATAATAGAGCGATCTGAAATGTTCGTAACTCCACGTTATTATCGGCCTGCGACCTCTGCCCGTGTCGTGGCTGGGATGCGGCACAAGGCACGCTTTCGGCTTCGGGTCTGATAAGGAAGAGCCGTCGGAGATCTTCATCGAATAGAATAGATGGCAAGCGATATGGGGGCCATGTCCGCCAGTGGACAGACAGCAACATTCGAAGTTTTGGGATTCATTCAACGCAAAAAGTATAGCTTCCTTTAAAATTCGACCGACAATAACTATTTTCCACACACTGCCGCATCCGTCACTGTCTGCCTATCCACTTCACAGTCACAGGACTGTGATAGCTATAGCTTGCGGTAGCAGGTTTGATACAAACGGTCACCAGACGTGTCCACGCTGCAATTCAGGAAAGCGCGATGTACCTACGACACCATTTAGTGTTTTTGTAGCACTCTGTACAGCGTTTTAGCAGAATCGTCCGGAGTGCGAAATCCGAATAAAGGATCGTTCACACAGAGCTGAAGTGGAGTAGAAATTGAAGGTGACGTGGCGAGTGCCGTGGAGTGGATTCCACGTCTGATTTATAACATCAGACGTGGTTTCGACGCTTCGCAGGTGGACTCGAAAACGCAACGAGAGACTGCCGCAATTGAAAAGCTTGTTGCTTTGGCCAATGTTCGTGCTGCATTTGTGGCGCGTTGGAGATTTCCTTGTCCTTGTGTTCGCTTCCATTCAATTCGGGGACTGAAGTCAGCTCACATATTCTTTTCCTGATGCAAAGTATGGCTTTTGTGCCTCAATATTGCGGACATATGCCTGAATTAAAGTGCGAATTTTGGATACAAAAATGCCGCTTCGGCCTTTTCACAAAACGTGCAAAAATATGCAAAAATATCGCAAGACTGCGTAAAACGGAACCCAAATAATTCTGAAATTTCAACAAAGGCGGACGGGGAATTTCGTGCTTTTTTTTCAACTGTTGCGTGCTTTTTTTTCAACTGTTTTTTCATCATCTTCCCTTCCGCAAGAAAACTATTCGGTTTCATCCCTTTTCCGTCGATCAATTAATGACTGACTGGAATGGCCTCTCTGCTGATATCCAATTCCCGAACGAAAAAAGCAAGGTTGTTCCATGACAAAAATCCATGGAAAAACTTAGGGTTTTTTTTGACATGGATGTCATGGAAAATGCACGACTTTTCCATGCTAAATGCATGGCTCTTCCACAGGATTTCCACTCTTTTTGGATGAAATCCGGCTTTATACAATGTAAAGAGCCATTGTGGCTTAAAAAAGCAAGCACAAAGGTGGCTCAGCGGGCTTAGCCACCCTTTCAACACTTCGCTGAGGATAGATCGATATTCGAAAAAAGGCACGAAACATATGTTGAACATGCAAGGCACAATTCTTCTTTCTATGACATGAAATTGAGTTCACATTTCGTCACATTAGAACAACTGATTGTGAAGACCTTTCAGTTGAATGCAGAGCGGAGTTTGGCTACGATTATGGGGCATTGTTCTCCTTGCGAGCTGCGAGCCCAAGTTGTGCAACAAGGTTTAGGCCGAGCCACCGGCCGTATGGCTGTCAGCTCATAATGGCTACGATGATGATGACCTATTTGAAGCGAAGAATTCCTATTTTGGTAGATCGTCGGGGGTTAAAGTGCAGATGCAAGAGACATTAAATCAGGGATATCTCAGAGAAAGGCGAACACAGAAGCATTTCAAACTGTCTCCCCATGTAAACTGTATCTTAAGCCGGTGTCCTTGTTTGTTTGGTCTACTTTTTGTACAATTTTATAGCTAAAACCAAATCCTGTGGGGGACAGTATAAATATACTTGACTGTGTCTGGTGGCAGCAGACGAATCTTGGTGGTAGAGCTTCGCGAATGAATTGGTAAATCAGGGTCCCTTGAAGGGCTCTCTTCCAAATCTTCGCTTTTTTACACTAGCAGCTTCTATTTGGGGCTGCAAGGAGGGTTTTTTTTATCTGGTACGAAAGGACTGGGTTTTCCCCCAACCAGTGAAAAAAAATATGCAGTTTTCAAAAAAATATACCCGATCCAACGTACAGGGAGATGCAAGTCAAATTAGGGTCAAATTATCGAATGGCGGTCAGAATAAAGTCCGAGTAGCCTATATCAGGCCAAGTCATGTTCTTTAGTTTAGTTTATTTTTGGCTTGGTCAGATTACGAGTTTTTGTTGAGATGGGATAGGAGATTAGGTTAGATAAGTTTATAGTTTGGCTATTAGTTTGGATCAATGTTTGATTTGAGGGTGATTTCATATTTTAGGTTGAATTTTGAGGAGGATTCCATTTATGTCACGTTGAATTTTGAGAGAGGTTCCGTGTCGCACGCACAGTTATTTCAGGGCGATTACACATTTCACTTTGAATCATGAGGGGATTCAATATTTCATGGTGAGATTAGAGGGGGACACCAAATTTAACGTTTGATTTTGAGGGAGGCTCCTTATATCACGATGCGGTTCAAGACTCAAAGTGTGTTTCCCATTGAATTTGGAAGGGTACCTATTACAAATTGCAGGGCTATACTTTCTGCGGAGCCGGACACTTTGTCGTAAGCGGACACTTTGTCGAACGGACAGATTGTCGAACGAGCAGATTGTCACAAGCGGACAGATTGTCGCAAGCGGACAGTTTGTCCAAAGCGGACAGATTGTCGCAAGCGGACAGATATTCGAGTGCGGGCAGATTGCCGCAAGCGGACGGATTGTTGCAAAAATTTAATTTTGAAACATCAAAAAAATCTTCTAAAGAAGGCATTGGCTTGGCTTCCATACATAAATGTTTGCTCGTAACAGGCGAAAAACTTTGACATCTCAAAATTGCGCACTGCGCATGCACTATGGTCAGAAACATCACCCACCTGGGCCATTTGTGAGCGTTTTGTCTCATCTCCCAACACGTGCCTACTATAAGTTCTGATATCGCCTTATCTCTGCAGAGGAGTGAAACAATGAAAGTTTAGCCGGGCACAAGATAATATTTCTGCGTTTTCCGCAAACGGCAAATAGGTACACAGCTGATGAAACACCGAACCGACAGATTGTCGAACAGAGCCTGCGCAACAAAGAAGAAAGCAGAGACAAATCGATGGCAATTTTACAACGTGGGTTTTCAGTTTTTCTCATTTTCTTTTCAAATTTGAAGATCGCTGAATTGACAACGAATAACAATCAATGTTTTCCAATTTCAGATCCTGTTTATGTTGTCTGCGACAACGGAAAATGCCATTTTTTGTGCATTGACGTCTCATACGTCTTTTGTCATTCAGGTGCGCATGGAACTGACATTTTTCGATCTGCAAAACAAAATAAAATAAAATAATAGCGAAGTGCTGAAATTTGCGACGATTGCGACAATCAGTCCGCTTGCGACAATCTGTCTGCTTGCGACAATCTGTCCGCTTGCGACAAACCTGTCCGCTTGCGACAAACCTGTCCGTGCGAAAATCTGTCCGTTAGACAATCTGTCCGCGTCGACAAACTGTCCGCTTGCGACAAAGTGTCATGCTTTCACTTTCTGCTGTATTTGGGAGGGGGTTCCATAAAGTTAACGGGATTCCAAATTTTGCGCAACGCCAACCATAATTGACTGTACAGGGTGGGTCAAAAAAGGTAACGGAAAACTTGGAGCAAAAATAGTGTCAATTTTACTCGTATTCGAACAAAATCACTGCAGAACCACGCGATTGTGTGGTCATTTCCGGACATTCGCGGGCCTCGTTTTCAATAAGGATCATGTTATGGCTGCTCATATATAGTTTCTGCTGTTGACAAGATGTTCGAAATATGGCAGCCTTCAGCTAAGCACTCACTGTTGCACACATGATCTGAAGTTGTCCATCACCACTTGGAGATTTACCGGTTGATGTTCTTTCATGGCCGGTAATGCTCCTTCATGGCAATCAGTTGTTTGCAGAAGAACAGTCCGCAGAGAAAATCTGGAGGAGTGAGGACCTGCAACACTTGAATTTTATGGGAGAATGACTCAACCTGCTACAATATCCACTGCCAACTTGACTCCGGGAGTTCTAATTCTAGAGTAATTCAGCTGCTATAGCTGAATAAGAGAACGTATACGTGCTAATATTCCATTGGTGGTCAGATAATAGCCAACGTCTCTGAATCCAAATATCTGGGCGTCTATTTCGCAGATGATCTTTCTTGGGATGCCCATATCAATTGTGTGTTGACCAAAGCAAAAAACGTCCGGGGCATGTCAATAGGAAACATCAGACTTGCTCAGACATCAACTAAGCTTAAAGCATATTCCAGTCTTGTATTACCAATTTTGGAATACGCATGTGAGGTTTGGGACCCGTTTTTATCCTCTCATATCGCATGCTTGAAAGGCTGCCGCAAAGTGCTGTATGATTAATTTGTGATGATTATTGGCGGACGTCGTCAGTCTCTCAAATGATTTTGCGCAAAGGTCTTGAAAATCTCGGTAACAGGTCGGAATACCTGCCGACATTGAACTGAATGAGTTATCACCATTGCTCTCTGATATACACAAAGCGAACTTAGAATCCTATCTAGAAGGCAGAAAAGCGCATGTGCGCATAGCTGGTACAGACTCAAGTGAATGCCTCCAGATGCTTTCTGGTGTTCCTCAAGGTAGTTCTCTCGGTCCGCTGCTTTTTATTCTTTATGTTAATGATCTGTTTGCTAGCGTTAAATGCCATATGCGATTGTTTGCTGATGACATTGTAATTTATTCTCAGATTCCCAATCGAGACGCCGCACATATTCTTCAAAGCGATCTCAACGCAATCGAGAATTGGTGCAACACCTGGGAAATGAAAATAAATGTCTCCAAGTGTGTGGCAGTCTCCTTTATTAGGTCTTCTCACCACCAGGCACCCCCAAATGAACGGTCCTATTCTCTTTCAGGTTGTATTATCACCAATGACTCCTCCGCCAAGTATCTCGGTGTCACTTTGTCATATAATCTCGACTGGGCGGATCATGTTAATGTTACAATAAATAAGGCGAAAAATGCTCTTGGAGTTATTAGGCGAAATCTTGCCCATGCTAGTGAGGATGTCAAGCTCAAGGCTTACCTTGCAACAGTGCTGCCCATACTGGAATACGCCAGCTGTGTATGGGATCCTTACCTAATTTGCCATATTGATGCCTTGGAGAAAATTCAAAGGACGGCTGCTCGTTTCATAAAAAGCAACTTTTCCTGGAAGTCCAGTGTCACGGAGATGCTCAGCGATCTTAAGCTATTGCCACTTTATGAGCGCAGGGCATCTCGGAGACTCTCACTTCTCAAAAACAGCTTTTGCAGTAAATCGGCACTTTTAATTCCTGACACTTTTCATTCAAAACTGACAAACTGTCGATCCAATCACCTCTCGCAATTCTCTGTTCCTATAGTAAAGTACAACGCATATTTTCATTCTTTTTTCCCGAAAACTATCAGAGAATGGAATGCACTCCCAAAGAATTCACCCTTCCTGAGATTCAACACCAAATGAACCCCCATGCTTGTAAAGGTTTTCGCCATATCCAGGAGGAACTTCGAGATTGCTTTTATTCATGTCTAAACATTAACCAGTTGTTCAATAATTTTGCCTTTTATGGTGTGTAAAAGTTTGATTCTGCAGCGAATTGATTTCTATTTTTCAGTTTAGCTAATTTGAACCTTAAGATTCTGGCTGCTGTTGTGAATACTTCCGTCTTTTTGTTGTGAATACTTCGTTTTTTTGACAACGCATTTGACTGCTGCATTGTAATAATTGCGATGATTCTGCAATTTAAATAAAATTGAATTGAATTGAACTAAACCCAACCTAACCTGTCCCAATACACCTATCCTAACCTCTCCTACCCTACCCACATCGTCCTCCTCTTCCTATCCTATTTTGGCCACTTGAGCGTGTGTAAAAACTCGTCCAGTTCAGCTTTTTTCAAATGTCGGCAGGGTATACCGTTTGCAGGGCCGTAGCTAATGGGGGAAGGGGGAAGCTCCCCCCAAAGTTGGCCAGAAATTCGGGGAGTTGGGAAAATGCAGCCGCTTCCGTACTCCCAACTCCTCCGTATTCGGTGAGGACAATAGGATTTTCCCAACTCCAAGAAATTTTCAACTCCCAACCCAACTCCCAAAATTCCCAACTCTCGAAAAATGAGAATATTCTGGTATGTTAATGTAGTTGAGAAAATTGAGCCGGGAAGCAACATGCTTAAGCAACCGCACTCACAATTCACTGCTACACTACTGAGCATATATCAGCACGGCAATGTTACTAATTTCCCCATACCGGCCATCCTGAGACAACTCCAAATGCGGCTCATATTTTCCCAACTCCCGACTCCAAACGCGGTTGCATTTTCCCAACTCCAGACTCCATTTTCCCAACTTCCATATTCCCCACCCCCGAGTTCGAAAAATGGAATATCCGCGGCTGCATTTTTCCAACTCCAGACTTCATTTTCCCAACTCCCATTTTCCCAACTCCCGAGTTGGGAAAATGAAAATGCGATATCCCATCCATCGCTGATTTTCCCAACTCCAAGAATATTTCCCAACTGCCCTCTCTAATCTCGCATGGATTTCCCAACTCCCAGAAAATGAGAATATTCTGATTCAGAAAGTTAGGAAATAAAGTTTGGAAAGAAGTATAACATCACTCATCACATGTTGACGGAAAGAAATTTCCCCACACCGCTCTCACTCATTGATCAATCATACATGAAAAGAATTTTCCCAAGTCTCAGCTGCCTCCTGCAGATCTCCCTTCAGCTCTGGCAGCCCACCGTTGGACTCTTTCAGTGTCCAAGAGAAATCACTGGCATAGTTTCCTTGTCGCAAAACCTGTGGCGTTTTACACACTGCTTTTTGCTCCCGCTGGTGGGAAAAATTGGCATCAGGAACACAAATTTTGCACCCAAAATGAACCCTACATTTCAAAATTTCTTCAGCTACTGGAAGACCCCCCCCGCCAAAATATATACCCTTCGCTATGCCCCTAACCGTTTGCACCTCGCTTCCGTCTGATTTTTCCCAAAGGATTATTCCTCGTCGCACTGACAATGCACACTTTATTGAAAACCCCATTTTGAAATTTAACAAGCACTTTAACAGTTTTCCCCGATACAGTCCGCGAGTGGAATACCCTTCCCGCCTAGACATCCTCTTTGCACGCTTGCCATATAGTGCTACCATGTTCTGTTGTCTCAAAAAATTCGGTTGCAGCCCAGACCTCTCCTTCTTGCTTTTGTCTACTTCATTTTATTGATTGACGTTTTTCTGATGACTGTGATGACATTTCGTTCATTCATCCGCGTTCGACGGTGGCCAGAGCCAAGGCATCACTAAATACACAGGCACGTGGAGTTCGAGTCGGCGTCATCTACGAGAAGGAATGAGAAATTGTGTTTCACTTTTTCGCCGCTTGTCTGTCATGGCGCTTTTATTTGGAGATACATGAGCGTGCATTAGAAGGAAAGCCAAACAAAACAATGGTGATGCTGTACAAATATTTCTGCGAACTTTGGTGTCAATCGGCTCAAAATTGGTGGTGTTGAGTTCATGGCGAATTGGCACTCCTGGACAATTTTCGGTTATTTGCGAGTCCGAGGGCCCATTTAAGATTTGGGCACACCCAAATGGGCACTTTTCCATGTCGTGTTTCAGGCTCGACCATCGAAAAATGAAAACAAAACGGTCAGAACAAAAACTGGCTTGGTTGGGGTGGGTTTGGTTGTTGGTTTGACAGTACAGATTCGAATTCTTGTTCACTTTTTGGTATCGCGCAAATTCGGGACATGCCGAAGTCCATATGGAAAACTGAAATGCGCTTCCGGGAACCATGGGCATAGCTTATTGGGACCACTTTGAGCAAAACCCCAGAACTATACTTTACCCAAAAGGTGAGATGTTTTGGGGTGGTTCAAATTGGAAAAGCAGAAACATGAACAACACGATAATTCATCCTCGCGCCTCAACGTGAACCAAAATCACTCATCTTTTTCTCTCTTCATTCATTCGCTTCGCGCCCAACCAGAGCCAATGTTTTGTAGAGATGAGTCGGAACACCTGGTTCGGAATTCGATCGGAACGGAACTTTTCAAAATAATGACAAACATTCGGAATTCCGAAAAGTCGCCAAAATTTCGGAATTCCTTTCGGAATTGTGGCGAAACTTTCGGAAGTGTGAAAAGTTGGCATTTTTGCACTTCCGATTTCGAAAAGTTCTGATTTCGTTCCGACCTTGTGAAGTTCTCGCCTGATTCCGACCCGACTTTCGATTTCGAATTTCTCTCAGCCTTTTGTGTTTTGACAGATGGTTTTTCATTGTATAAAATCCCGAATTTCCACGCCTTGCACAAATGGCATATATTTTGCGGTGCCTGTTGCCATTTATAACAAATCAAGCCTGTGTCATGGCCTGACTGTATCAATTATCTATAGTCAATTATGGCAGGAGTGAAATATGAGATCGAGTATACAAATACATATCAACCCACGAACAGGTACCCAATGCAAAACTCTGTCTTCAGTGAACACAGGAAACGCAATCGCTTGGAAAAGAATCGACGCCACGCGATATTTTGCCGTTCACACAGAAATCGGCCTCAGCTCCACGTCAGCAGCCACCAGCATCAAAATGAAACGAAAAATCTGCTTCAGCGGATCATCTCTACTTCAGCGGCTTCTCCACTTCAGCGCAGTGTGAACGATCCTTAAATCGAGAGCACTTCAATGTGTGTTTTATTTTTGTTTCCTGCAGATTAGGCCTGTCAGCCACTCCAACTGAAAATAACATTTTTTTTTTCAATCAGAGCGGGCTTCGTGCACCTTCATCAATCAGTCAGTGTTCCACGCAAGCAGAAGCTGTGAGCAGGAACAATCACTTTTCACACCGCATTGGCTTCGAAGCAGCCTCAACGCAAAAATGATGAGGCTCACTCTCTCGGCATGATGTGACTCTGCCCCGTCTGAGCACCGTGAGTGATACCTCTTTTATTTTTAACTAAGCAACGAACAGCTGCTTAAATTGTGCTGCAATGCCAAGTTGGACAAGTTGATCAAAGCTCCCGGCCGCCATTTACAAACCCTGCCACGACTTTAGATGGCAGGCCAGCGGGGCCCCCACCGAGCATTGTTTTTTCGGAGAGGGGACAGGGTTAGGTCAGCTTCAGATCGCTTTTGGGTAGGAAAAAAATATTTGTTTTCTTGTGAAAACACGCAGAATCGAGCATTCTTGTCCAAAACGCTCTCTGCCATCAAAAGTCGGGGCAGGGTTTGTAAAACCGCCTCCCGGCCATGAGATCACTCCGCCGAAAAGCGGAAAAGCGACCGGCCGTCAATTCCATGCATTCCTGTCTGTTGAAACTCGATGCAGGTGAAAGATTGGAAAAGCAAGGCACGTGTTTCGTCAACTGTGCCAACCTGCGGGAAACGAACAAGCAACTTGTTTTTGCTTTCACGACAACATTGATGGATGGTGTGACACAGTGGCGTATTAAAGGAGGAAGCAGGGGATGGCCGCCCCTGCCTCCTCCTTTGATTTGGGTGGGGCGGAAAATGTGCAGATAAAATGCGCTTCAAGAGAAAATTGGAAACAAACATTGGAATTTTGACACTTTTTTAAATTTTTCATTTTTTCGGTGTTAGAATTCGGAAAATTCAGGCCTGCAATTCGCACCATGCATGACTTCCATTCAACCAGTGGCACACCGCAGTTTAACAGTTGACTGCTGCCTAAATCCTATTTTTGACCAAAGATGATACACAGGTCGAATGAAAACTCAAAATTTCCTTGTTTTGGGCAGCTTTACGAAAAAGAAAAAACATCTTAAAATGTTTCTATCCTGGACTTTGCAAATGTCCTTACCTCTCAAGGCTCATTCCCAAGACGCCAACCAAGGGCCTTGCCCATTGTCACCTTGTCCATTGGAGAGTCCGTTGTCCCACCTCTGCTGTTATAATCGTCCAGAACGTACTATCGGGTAATTTAATGCTGAAACTTGCATATCACGCAGCAGAGACTTTCTGTAAGTGACTTTAGACCAGTGCTAAAAGTCCATGGGAGGCCCAGGGAGTGGTTTTCAGGAAGCTGTGATATTTAAATTTCTCTGGACCTTGGGAGGCCCCGCCCAACCCTTACGTAAATAACCATGGGATTCCCATGGTGAAAAAACCATGGGAACCCCATGGGGTCTACATGGTGTTTTGGCCCCATGGGAATCCCATGGGATCGTCCCATGGGGTTCCCATGGTCCTTTTTACGGGGATCCCATGGGATTGCCATGGGAATCCCATGGTGTTCACCATGGCAATCCCATGGTGTGCACCATGGCAATCCCATGGCGTGCACCATGGCAATCCCATGGTTTTGCCATTATGAACAGGTATAAAAATGAAAAAGCAACTTGCAATTTTCCTCTTTATTGTTAATTTGGGAGAGGCGAAGGGATTCGATACCGCTACCGACAGATTCGAGCGAACGAAGCGAACACGAGAGAACCGACCGCGTTATCACTTGCGCTACCGAGCCACGATGAATTTTGCAGCTCGAAATATCGTACTTATCCAAATCGGCATGAACAGGGTGTCTCAAGGGTCTGCAGGACAACATTCCGAATTCTTCTGCAACCGAATGTATATTTTTGAACACTGATGCTCGCTGCGTTGTGGCAAAGTGGCATGAGGACAGATTTCAATATGCAATTAACACTATCTTCAACAAAAACGTTCACAACTCATCTGAAAATTTGGTTAAGTGAGGCAACAGCAGACGAAAAAAGAACAGCGCTTTGCACTTTATCTTCAACAAAAACGTTCACAACTAATTCAACATTTGGTTCAGTGAGGCAACAGCAGATGAAAAAAGAACAGCACTTGAAATTTCGCAATTTATTTCCGGTATTTCTTGAGATCCCAATTGATGGGACTGCATTATGCGGATGTAAAGTGGTGGCGGAATTAATGTACAAGGCAATACATGTATTTTTTCCATTTAACTGGTTGCCTCCGAAACCTGTTTTCCATTCCTCTACACACTACAGGCGATAAAAATTAAAGCGCTTATTGCAACCAAGCTTTCTAGAGTTGCAAGATTTTGACCTCGCGGTTCTGGAAGAGGATCAAGCGCGTCACAGTTGCATTTGGTTGCCACGGTCATCTTCAATGAAGAAAGGGACAGGACAATATTGACCCATTTCTGGATAGGCCCATCTGACATATACCAAACCGTCACAATCACGACAGGGTGGCGTGGGCATAATCGGCTCGAATTCGGCGGGAATTTTCAAATATAAGTAACTGAGTGTTTTCTCTGGCCGGGGAAAGGATGTGGCTTTCGTCGATAAAACGCCGATTTTCAGGGTCGAAATTATCACCATCAGCTGACGTTAGAGGACAAAAAGATGTGAGCAGTAGACAAGGATCTTCCCATAATAGAGCTTTAGAAAAACTGAGTGAATTTGATACGGAAAGGCTTCAAATTTCCTCAAATGCTGCATAAAAATATGCATTGGACACGTCCATTTTCCGAGAACGGCTTTTTTCGATGGTACACGAAACAAAAATCTTGGAGACCAAACAAGAAACAAAAAGGGACCAAAAATTCGACTCTGTTTTGGGCACCTTTTCTGTCTTGTGAGCAACTTATCTCGAGTTGTGAATTGTTGAATGAAACGAAAAATTCCTGTTCCGGTTTGGTCCAAGTTTCCACCAATTATCACATGCCTGAGCCAGGATGTGACATTGCATTCCGCAGGTTCTGGTGAAGAACGGCATGATTCCCGAAAAAGATTATGGAAGCATCTTAGAATCCTTTGGCAAGCCTTTTAGCATCCACCACATGGATGCTAAGTAGAGTGGATACAAACCAAATAGCATGATCCCGCAAAAACTTTTCGTCATATTTCGGCATATTTCGTCGATAAATATCGATGAAATAAAAGAGCGTGGGGTTTTGTAACTACTTTTCACAGGCAATTCTATTCTCGGTGCTTGCATTTGTAGGTACCCATGGCTCACTTTCTTCCATTCGTTTTTGAAAATTAAATTTTCGCCATAAAATCAGCCAAAATTGCATAAGAAATACATTCAAACCCGATAAGAGAACTCCTTGCCGTGAAACTGTTTATCAGGAATCAAAAGCTTGGTCATCTTCCAAACCTATTGCAATAAATGCACGGTGTTCAAAAATGCAGGTTGCAAGATAGAGGATTTTCAAAATGCTTTGTTGCAAAATGCTTTGTTGCAAAATGCTTTGTTGCAAAATACAGGGTTGCAAAATGCAGGGTTGAAAAGGAAGGTTGAAAATGCTGGGTTGTGCACAAAATGGTCGGTTTCAAAATCATTGATTGCACATACGAGCAGCCATTCGCACATTGAAAGAAAAAAATCAATGGAACATCGGAAAATTTGGTCAAAAATTATCGTGTATGGAACTATTTAAGCGGGATCATCCCATGGGGAAAGCATTTGCTTTCCCCATGGGTCCCATGTTTTTCCCATGGGATAGCCATGGGTCCCATGTTTTTCCCATGGGACCCATGGGAAAACCATGGGAACCATGGCTTTCCCATGGGTCCTATGGGAAAACCATGGGAAGCGAGACCGTCCCATGGGGAAACCATGGCATCCCATGGGAACCATGGAAAAACCATGGCTATCCCATGGGAACCAAAAATCATATGCATCTCCCATGGGAAAATCATGGGATTCCCATGGGAACACCATGGGATCTTCGAATTTGTCAAAAACCATGGGATTCCCATGGGATTCCCATGGATTCAATGGGATTCCCATGGTTTTCCTATGGTATTTTCCGTAAGGAATAACCCCCCAGGTGTTCTGCCCCTTGGAACTACGCTGGGGGACGCCTGCCCCCAAACCCCCGGCGCTGTAGGGCGGCTGGCCCTAGACCCCCTGCACAGCGAGCCGCACCTTAACCTTCAAAATTTTACCGGGACACCCGCCCCCCAACCGAACACGATAGGTACCTACGCCACTGATATGACTGAATCCGTTCCATGATCACACATGCAGCTGGGATGGATCACTGCACCCCAGAAATTAACGGTTCATTCATTCGTTCATTCCTTGCTCAAGGTCATCCCGTGTCTTTTTGCTCCAAGCGAAAGGCGCTAGCCCGTTTCTTGGATTCCCGTTTCTTGGATTCCCGTTTCTTGGACGAAAATCGTCCCGTTTCTTGGATTCCCGTTTCTTGGATTCCCTTTTCTTGGATTCCCGTTTCTTGGATTCCCGTTTCTTGGATTCCCGTTTCTTGGATAAAGAGGTATTGTTCATTTCAGCGAGCGACAAATGTTATACCTACGGCTTCAAAGCAAAAAGCTAGCAGTCTAACCTAACCTTACCTAACCTAACCTAACCAACCTAA
>JASGXE010019265.1:0-10624 GCA_030068105.1 Sinentomon sp. SZTP_YWyxl
AATTTAATAAAATAAATAAACATTTTCAAATTAAAAAAAATTAAATAAAAATTTCGAAATTCCAGAAAACAATTTCTTGTTGAGTCGCAGAAATTGCTCATAACATCAATGTTATTCGTAAAGTTAGCAATGATTTATCGAATTCTATCCATCAGTCAACATGGACCTTGCGGAAATAGTTGACGCAATGTCAATGATATTCGCAAAATCTCAATAAAATAATAAATTCTAACCATCATCAGCCAGTATGGTCCTGCTGAACCAGACGCAGATCAGTGCCATCAGAAGAAAAGTTGAATAGAACTTCAAACGGGAAATATCGAACACCATGTTGGGCAGTTGTGGTGACACTGCGACTCGAGGTTATGGTCTCTAAAGATGCCTGTCAAGAGGAGACAAGCATACGTGTTTTAAGATCTGAAATGTAACGCGAAGAGAGTGTATAATTCGGTATCCGAAAATCCACTCCCACAGGTTTCTGTAGGATTAAATTGACTTGGTTCAACTTCTTCTATTATCAATCTATGGATCTACCCATAGGCAATTGTCTTGTCATAGATTCTCGTCGTTCATAACAGGTATATCTCGCGTAAAAATTTTTCGTGTCACAAAGGAATAAGAAACTAACTCAGAACTACGAGTACGGATACACATTTAGCATGGTTTCTTAGTATCAATTTATTCTTATATTGAGCTTATGATAAGTCCTCGAACATAGGAGATATTCTAAAGTACTGGCTAACACAGGGTCCATCTAATTTCGACAGAACTAGATGCAAATTCACACCTCACACGAGCGTCATGCTGTTTTGCGGTCGCATGCTACCATTGATTCAAAATGGCGCCTGAGTTAATAGTGAACTCCCATGTTTGAAGACTTTTGATAAGGAGTTTACATTCAATAACTAAGACAGAGTAGGAACATAAAAAATTCTAAAATTAATGTTGACCGTTATTTGTGTTCACCTGTATATGCTCTGCTTTTACGAAGTGTGACTTGGAGACACTCTTCTGAAGTGACCACCGCCAGTGACTACCGCTAACCAAATGGGTACAAGCAAACAGTCGATAGGGGCCTACTCAAAGCCGGTGCAAATGCAGAGAAAAAAATGACGTGTGATCGGCAATGTCTGCCAAGAATGAAATTGCCAAAGTGCTTACTCAATATAATTGACGCGCTTGTTATTGTCAGTGGAAAATAGCTGACAAATGACTACCTGTTTGCGCAATGATGAATGGTGACTCGGTTAATATGATACTGATGTTTAAATGCCTAATATTTTTAATATACGGAGAAGGAGATCGTCCCATCATCGCAAATAAACCACCGTATACGAATGTAAGCTATCCCACTCAACGTATATGCCAGGCGTGCCGGGATATTTTGCAAGCTGAATAAGCTATCTCATCATTGCCCAACAGAGCACGCGAATGCCCATTAACAGGTCATTGTTGACACTTTTAGAGTCAGCAATTTTACCAGTACCAGGTTACAAAATTCTTCTGATGCAGTGTGTGTAAATAAATGTCAAAGCCGTGCCTTGTGGAAGAGTGCTATAGAATTTACTGTTGCAATGACTGACCACCTGCGCAATTCTGTGCCTCTTAGTGGGTGGCCATGTACCAATAATAATTGCACAGCGTGAAATAAATTCCGTTGATCGATAGCAGCCAATACGGGTGCATCGCTGCTGTGGTCCGAGAATGTGAAGCAAGTAAATAAGCCAAATGTCAGTAACCAAGATAGCCATTCTTCCGGAACAAGCATGTTTTGATACAAATTCCCTTTTTAACTTGGTCTTGAAGTCATACAAGGAAATCGAATCCCTAATATGACCAGAAAGTGCATTCCACTGCGTTTAATCCCAACATAGCCAACTCGAGATTTTCCCCCAGTGATTTTATTCTTAAACAAGAAAAGCCAGAGTCTTGTTTACCAACATTCCTTGTCCGATCAGAACGAACTACAGCCTCCAGCTCAATTGCCTCTTATAAACAATTCATTTATACTCTTTTGATTATGAGAATCAGATTTGATACTGCACTTTGCCAAAAAGACTGTAACAATTTCTAATTTGCCCATTGATCCTACAGTGGGATAATTATACGGAAGGTTATCTAGTAACCGAATAGCTCGGTTTTGAATTTTTACAATGGAAATGAATGACTGAAAAAAGCAAGACCCCAAACTGCCGCGCAGTTGGTCAAATCAGTTTCAAAATGCGCTCGGCAAAATAGATCAGCAGCATTGTAGACCCACGTGCATGCCACCAACCAATGAGCCAGCAAAACATTCCGAAACCGAAGCACACAAATTCCTCCGTGTCCAAAGTGCAGTTTGGGTAGAGTTGTACTACGATATATTCGGTAAAAGGTGCATCCTGTTGAACATATTTGAGCAATATCATTGGCGTAGCAAGAAAGAAATGTTCAACATTCAAAAGTTATACAATTTCAAGATGCTCTAAGATAAAAAAAGGATTGAGGGTTTCACAAATTTAAAAAAAAAATGTACATGTGGACCTTTTACGGTTGGGCATCTGAGTAATTTTATAAGTGATTGTAATGTTTTATGAGATAATCAGGTTTGTGAATTTAAATTATTGAATTTGAATTGTACATGTGGACCTTTTTCGGTTGGGCATCTGAGTAATTTTATGAGTGATTGTACCTATAATGTTTTATGAGATAATCAGGTTATTGTGAATTTAAATTATTGAATTTGAATTGTACATGTGGACCTTTTTCGGTTGGGCATCTGAGTAATTTTATTAGTGATTGTAATGTTTTATGAGATAATCAGGTTTGTGAATTTAAATTATTGAATTTGAATTGTACATGTGGACCTTTTTCGGTTGGGCATCTGAGTAATTTTATTAGTGATTGTAATGTTTTATGAGATAATCAGGTTTGTGAATTTAAATTATTGAATTTGAATTGTACATGTGGACCTTTTTCGGTTGGGCATCTGAGTAATTTTATTAGTGATTGTAATGTTTTATGAGATAATCAGGTTTGTGAATTTAAATTATTGAATTTGAATTGTACATGTGGACCTTTTTCGGTTGGGCATCTGAGTAATTTTATTAGTGATTGTAATGTTTTATGAGATAATCAGGTTTGTGAATTTAAATTATTGAATTTGAATTGTACATGTGGACCTTTTTCGGTTGGGCATCTGAGTAATTTTATTAGTGATTGTAATGTTTTATGAGATAATCAGGTTTGTGAATTTAAATTATTGAATTTGAATTGTACATGTGGACCTTTTTCGGTTGGGCATCTGAGTAATTTTATTAGTGATTGTAATGTTTTATGAGATAATCAGGTTTGTGAATTTAAATTATTGAATTTGAATTGTACATGTGGACCTTTTTCGGTTGGGCATCTGAGTAATTTTATAAGTGATTGTACCTATAATGTTTTATGAGATAATCAGGTTTGTGAATTTAAATTATTGAATTTGAATTGTACATGTGGACCTTTTTCGGTTGGGCATCTGAGTAATTTTATAAGTGATTGTACCTATATGTTTTATGAGATAATCAGGTTATTGTGAATTTAAATTATTGAATTTGAATTGTACATGTGGACCTTTTTCGGTTGGGCATCTGAGTAATTTTATTAGTGATTGTAATGTTTTATGAGATAATAAGGTTTGTGAATTTAAATTATTGAATTTGAATTGTACATGTGGACCTTTTTCGGTTGGGCATCTGAGTAATTTTATTAGTGATTGTAATGTTTTATGAGATAATCAGGTTTGTGAATTTAAATTATTGAATTTGAATTGTACATGTGGACCTTTTTCGGTTGGGCATCTGAGTAATTTTATAAGTGATTGTACCTATAATGTTTTATGAGATAATCAGGTTTGTGAATTTAAATTATTGAATTTGAATTGTACATGTGGACCTTTTTCGGTTGGGCATCTGAGTAATTTTATAAGTGATTGTACCTATAATGTTTTATGAGATAATCAGGTTATTGTGAATTTAAATTATTGAATTTGAATTGTACATGTGGACCTTTTTCGGTTGGGCATCGGAGTAATTTTATAAGTGATTGTACCTATAATGTTTTATGAGATAATCAGGTTTGTGAATTAAATTATTGAATTTGAATTGTACATGTGGACCTTTTTCGGTTGGGCATCTGAGTAATTTTATAAGTGATTGTAATGTTTTATGAGATAATCAGGTTTGTGAATTTAAATTATTGAATTATTACAATTTCTTGAGTTCATAATTTAACATATTTGTTTCAGAATTTGTGTTTGAAGTTAACAAGTTTATTTTTTGGATTCATAAGTTAATAAATTGTTATGATTTAAGACACACGAATTTAGGACATAGAGTTCATCAGTTTAGAAGTTTTCAATTTTGTTCGATTTTTATCGCGTTTATGTTTATGTTGACTTGCGGTAATGTTTGGTGTTGGCATTAAATTCTCGAGTCCATATCACCCATAATTTTATGATATCACAAAATATTTCTTTAAATCACGAGAAAAAATTTTTAAGATTACAAAGTGAACATTACATGTCATATGCAACGTTACAAAAGAAATCATAACGTAAAATAAATAACAACGTAAAAAATAATATCGCAAAGTCAAAGAGTTTGTAAGTTCATGGCGTTATTGTAAACAATAAGATTATCGGGCCACAGACAGTAAAGTGTGAAAAATTCCGAATTTCTAAGTTCGAAAAATTTTACGTTTACTGTAAATCTTTAATTTTATGACTTGTAGCAACATTTTGTTTGAGTTTACGGACTCCAGCGTGAGTTTAGGTGTCTGCCAACCATTCTTCAATCTGAGCCTTCAATTGTGGCCGTACTTTACAACTTGCATTCTTCAGCACTTTACGTTTTTCTATTTCTGGCCTGGTGCTCAAAATGCGATTGTTTAACTTTTTCATCTTGTCCGTGAAATGGAGACCACGCTATACCCGGCGAGCTAATTTCTGAATTCCAAGCAAACCGCATGAATTTCGACCAATCGGATGCGAGCAAAATCGTACCATTTGACGCAATTATAAAAACAGTTTCATGAATACAGCTTTCCGAAGCGAATTCCGGCAGCAGCCTCTGTGGCCGAGTGGTCTAGACAGCATGCCGCCGCTGCGGTGGTACCCGTAGTGGTGGTTCGAATCCTACCTGCGGTAAAGATTTTAGATTTTAGATTTTTGTTTTTTAAAATACCGAAATGTTTTTTGACACCAGTGGCAGTTGTTGACACCAGGAAGAAGAAAGGTTGGGTTGGGTTAAGTTAGGTTTGGTTACGTTAGATTGCTTTAGATGTCGTAAACGCGGTTTTAATTCGGGTTAGCACCTGATTGGTCGAAATTCATTCGATTTGTTTGGAATTTGGAAATTCGCACCCGGCTACTGCAAGTTCTGCGTCAGATTTCCTTTTTCATTTTTGGCCAGAGGATCAACGTATGGGTTCAGACTTTACATCGCATCTTGAATTCGTCAGTTTTATGAATCCATTTATGTTTGTTGTGTGTTATACCCTTGATCATGCTTTAAATTTCTACCCTTGAGATTTTTTCAATTGTGCATACCCCGTGCATGCTTCAGTTTTAAGTTCTCGAGGTTGTGCATATCTGAGTTTATCAGTAATCGACACATTTTGTTAAAGCATATCAGTTTGTTTTAATAAATTTTAAATTGGGGTATAACTTTTTTTCTTTTGTTCAGAAATTTAAAAGCTTGAACGACATGCGTTTCTTAGCCTATAAAGCCTTTCTAAGTTTTTCAAAATGATGTTATAAATAGGTAAGTCCTGCAAAATAAGTATTTCAGGTAAACTGTTTACGACTTCCATTTGATGTGAAAAGTGTGAAGGAAATTTTGAGAAAAATTAAGAAAATGTTGAGAAAAATTACTGTGAAAAAGCTGCAATCAGGGATGGTCACGCATATGATTTCATTTGTAAGCCGAGTACCAAATATGAAAAAAGTCGAGTTTATAGTGCGAATGATGAGAACGAAATGCACATGACAACAAGAATTTGGATGTGAAGCAAAACCGTGACAGCACACGCTTCTATAGCCAGAAGACAGGGTGCTCGGGAAAGCCCAAGAGGTTGCTTTCCTGTTATTCCGCCTGTTTGGGAATTCGTATAACAGAAATGCAACAAAATAAAGGTGTCAATCGCATCGGTCGTTGGTGTTGGTGTGTCATCCGTGGTTCAAAAAAGGAATCAAGCTTATTGTTCCGTTTACACGTAGGAGTCGGAATTACGTAGGTACGTCATTTTATTCATGTATTTTTTTAAAGATGTTTCCGAGCACGATGTTTTTTCCTTGCTGCTCAATGTGCACTTTGGTGGTCACCGTGGAGCAAAAAAGAATCCGGAAAAGACTCAACCTGTGCTATTTGCTTTATACACGAAAGAGTAAGCAATTACGAATACGTTCGGTGTTTTTTTTTTTTTTTGAAGACGTTTCTGCGCACCATGTACTGCCATGTTGCTCAATGTGTAATTGCGAGCAAGTCCGTGCTGTCGTCACGATTGCACAAATCTAATTATGTTTTTGTTTGTAGGCCTTCAATGAATTTGTGCAAGGAAACTGTTACACTCCTAATTAATTCTTACTGCTGTGACGAATTCCAAGGCGTAGCAGGAGGTGTGTCATGACACGCCGCCGGAAGCTGTCAGCAGCATAAATTGTGTTTTTTGTCAGAAATTAAATGCAACTCCGAAGCGAGGCAAACTGTTCATTGCTCATTGTCCAGCGGAAGATCAAAACAACTCAGAGAAATATACCCATAGCAATATTTTTGTCCAGATTGCTTAGCAACTAGAACAAAAGGAATGATGCGGCGATTATAATTGAGCGAAGCTTAGCCTCTGAGATCACTTTTTGTGCCGGACTCGCGGATACTTTTGTCTTCCAGGGCGGAACTTTCCGGACAACTTTTCTCGGGAACGGTTCGTCTCAAACAATCGCTGATCGGGGATACATGACCTCACATGCAGTGAAGCAGTGATGAACTCACCCTTTTGTACTGAGCCACTTTGGATTTTATCAGCACGTTTTCTTGGACAAAACACAGAAAACGAGCTGATAATGAAAATATGAAAGCGTGGGAAGGATCGGGTGTTGGGGGAGAAAACGATTCTCTTATCACCAGTAACAGGCGTGGAGGTTGTCTGCATAGACCTCACTCGCTGTATGACGGTTCATGCTGAGCTCTCTCTTAGGATTGGTCACTCCATCTGGAAAGGTTCAGACTATAGGCACCGGTTGTCACGATACCTGCAGCCACTTCGCTTACCCATCTTGCTGGCATAGCAGGATCGTCTGTTCCATCGCCAAAAAGGTTAAACATACGATAAAGGTTAAACACCAGTTGTGAAGGGCAGTTCTCTGAAACAAGGGTTCACGCTGAGACTTCGCTTGCCCAAGCTAGGAATCTGGAAGTAATTCGCTCCCCACACGCGCAGGTCTGGCATCGACTGCTTCCACGTTTATAGGTGATCTCAGGTCAGTTTGCTTAGCCAGACAGGCTAATTTTGGCCGGGTTTGTAAACTGGCGGTCGGGATCCCATCTCCCGACGGTGCACGCATTTCTGAACATCTTATGATCGCGTTGTCTGGGCCCAATGGTAATCACCGCTCCCATATGAGGAATGATTCCGATTCGTGCGCCTTTTCACCGTCATCTCTCTATCTATAGTCAATTCGATCCAGCAAGCCAAAAATCTTAAAGCTTCACTTTTATATTTGGAGGAGCTTGGGATCGCCATGAGTGCATAATCATTGACCCGGGATGGCCTGGATCCATGCGGTGGAAGGAAGAGATGGTGTCGCTCTTGCCAGCTCTTTAACCGGCCCTCCTCCGCGGGGAAAGACACTTTTCTGCGACACCTTGCGAATATCCTCGTTGAACCGAATTGCATTTCGAACCGATTTTTTTTTGCGTATTCGATTAAGCTTGTTTCGAACGATTAAAAACATCCCAGATTGATTGCGGCTTAATGTCATTCTCGGCGCAGCTGATTTTTCGTCTTGAATTGTCAAGTTTTGATATCTGCAAAAGAGACCCCCTCTTCAATAAATGCGAATCTTGTGAAAAGCTATAAATTCTATACGGTTATTCATGCGTCTATCAAAAATATAATTGATTATGGACAAGTTCTGTGCAGCAACCTGGTTTTTAAAAGCGGGTTTTTCATTCACTGTGTGGCAAATTGAGGTCATCCGATTTCACCTGCAACCAGTGCCATGCATCGATTGCTTACACAAGATGATCCTTGCCAGTGAAATATATAGTTGACCAGAACTATACACATTTCGCACCAGTTGGTCTGGAAGACCAATGTCCTAAATGAGATACTACATGACAGCTGTCACTTTAGCTGATTTTGAACGTTGATTTTTTTTTTCATGGACAAAAGTGGGGTTTGCGTTGCTAACTTGCGCCCGAATGATCTTTTTGACGTGCCGGAATGGTGGTCTTAACCCGTATCATCGATCGCACGAGGGCCAACCAAAAAGTTCCTGCAGAACTGCGTAAATTGCAACATTAAACATTTTATCGTTCTTTCCTTCACATGCCTTCAGGTCAGTCTCTATTTTTCACATTACCGTGTTGCCAACAGTCAAGAAAAACCGCTTTATGACCTGGTTTCTACAGGTTCTAATTAATTGAGGCCTCTGATCTTGTGTCAACAACGTTCAGATCAGCCAGGTTCTCAAAAGTATCCAGGACCGCTAATTTGTCACCGGCAAAAGGCATCAGTCGTGGCTTTGGGGAAAGAACGAGAGCAACTGCAAGATTGCGTCTTGACAAAAACGTGGAGATCAGCACTTGCAATTCTCATGTTCATGAAGTTTGGTCCTTGTCTTCCCGAAGCTCCAATTATTTGAAGGCTGAAAAACTTCGCATTCAGTGACCCAAAAAAGATAGATATTGGAAGGAACAAATACTGAATGGGAAAGAAATGGTTGTGTCAGCGGTCAGGCGTGAAAAAATGCAATGCTGTGCTTCTTTGCAGTAAGATTATCGCCAAACTACAGCCTTTCGTTGCTCGAAGTTTTCAAATATTTCTCGATCGATCAAAATATCTTATTTTTATGAAATTACAGTAAAGTGTGCGGCATGCCTTGGACTCGTCTCTGTCCAAGTCTCTTGCCAATGCAAATGCAATGCAACATCGCTGGCAAAACGTTGCTGCACATCCAGTCCGGACTGAAAAGTTGATGGTCAAAAGAAAAGAACCGCTGAATCGGAAAACGAAAGCGAACCTCGCCGCAAGCTTGCTCTTCCGTTCAAAACCGGTTTTATGTGACCGTCGCGGAGAAATTGTTGAATGATTGGAGTAGGTATAAGGTAGGTAGGTATCTTATATCTCAACAGAACGGGACCATTTTACTTGGTGACCCAAAATCCTCCTGAGATCCATCTTGCCGTTGAAGAAGGAATAGCGTTTTGTGATTCTAAAGATCTCACTCTCACTATACCAGAATCTTCAAAATGCGAACGTATTTATGAGAACTGAATGTGTAGACAAATTGGCGGGCTCTTTGCGGGATCTAACCTTCCGCAAAGGGGCGCTGCATGAGGCCGCCCCTCCGATATGGGGACTGAGAGAGAGCACCATCAGGGGACCAACGAACAGGACCCATTTGGTAGGGGATCTGAGGGCCAATGCACTGAGACGTTTTGAAGTTTTGGGCTGATTTTTTCTGCGGACTTGGGGTTTTCCATAAAGATTGTCAAAAAATCAATCCCCATCTGGCCCCACGGTGGATCCGCCACTGGTAGGCACTAGCATCATGCCGAACCGGAAACTGTAATGTCGAAATGGGTGTTCAGCAGTCCGTCGGAGAATATTGAGACACCCTGTGCCATGAAATTAATCAAGAGGGAGGGATCGCTTCGACAAATTAATCTCATCTGCAATTTTGGCAGTTTCCAAATTCGTAGTAGAAATTTTAATTATCAAAAAAGGTGCGGGCCCGTTTCGGCAAATACGAACGTGTCTTCGAGATTCATGGACGCCAAGAAGAACGTGTCGTGCTGGTGCTGAACAGTGCATTGCGTTTGAGCGGAGATGGTTTCCCAACGTGTGCGCCTTTGTATTCGCGTGGCTCAAGGAAACGAAGACGAAAACGTTGAGCTTGACGCGCATGCATCTGACTGTTCGGATATAACATGGTTCTTGCATCACGATGCTTCCATATTACCCGTCCCCTTGAGGGTTTTTGAGAAACTTAAGCGCTGTCCGCATCTAAGCATCGGGCAAGTTGCACAACATTGACGCGCAATTTAGTTACGGCAGATCCGCGAGCGGGTTCGTGGCCGTATCTGGCTATTTTCCTGTGAAAAGTGACGTCATTGCCACCGCTATTCCTGCGTTTCTATTTAAAGTGACGGAATTTCCATGGCTATTCTGCGTTTATATGGAAAGTGACGTCGTTGCCACGGCTATTCCTGCGTTTCTACGAAAAGTTACGTCATTGCCACGGCTATTCCTGTGTTTCTATGAAAAGTGACGTCGTTGCCGCGGCTATTCCTGCGTTTCTATGGAAAGTGACGTCGTTGCCACGGCTATTCCTGCGTTTATATGAAAAGTGACGTCATTGCTACGGCTATTCCTGCGTTTC
>JASGXE010019277.1:0-10588 GCA_030068105.1 Sinentomon sp. SZTP_YWyxl
AAAAAGCCAATGGTTTTTGGCAAATACTGCACAAAAAAGCAACTTCTCACCAGTTTTTGTGCAGCTCTGCACAAAAACGTGAGAAGTCGCTTTTTCGAGGGTTCCGACGTTCATCATGGTAACCCATTCAATTACCATGGTTCCCGTCGGAACCCTGAAAAAGAGCCACTTTTCACCAGTTTTCGTGTCTGGCAAATGCATGGAAATGAGGGCTCGGAACAATTTTTTTCATTGAACATTTTCTGTTCATTGTACTTTTTAGCATCTGTTCTCGAAACATGGCTTTTATTTGGAGATCTAGTGTCTTCATATCTCAGTGATCCAAATACAACCACAGTCTGGGCTTTTGGATTTTGAGGGGGGCACTGCGTGGAAGTGGAGGCTCGGAGGGTATTTTGTCATTGAGCATTTTTTTCCACTTGCTCCATAGAACTTGAACTGAAAATTTGACGATTCTACAGGAAAATTTTACTTTCCACATGAATACCCCGAATGGACTCATTTTTCGATGGGGGAGATTTACATTGAAATGGTGGCCTGAAGCAATTTTTACTGATTAATTTTGATCTGTTTTGCCACCAGGGACATCGCCACGAATTTTTGCAAAATATTTTGGGACACCCTGTATATTGTGTGTGATGGTGACACCATTACAACAGCTGGACAAGATGTCTTCCCTGCAGCTCAAACAGTTCAAAATTTACCGTCTGGCTGAACATCATAAGCTGCAAGAGTCCGTGTGGCAATTGCATTGGGTTGGGCCATTTGGTCTCGGAATAATTCATAAAACAATGACAGCATGAGGCTTTCCGGGAAATTACAAGAACAAAAAAAAAGCAATGACGATTTTCGTTTAAATCCAACTGGTACCAATGGCCTGACACTTCACCGTAAGGATGTTAAACTTACCTATCACTGTCATTGTGGGGTGGTTGATGTTCAGGGAAATAATAACTGACTTTTGCAGGTTGTTGCCGAAAGTTTGATCCACTGACTGATCTTGAAGGTTGTTTGCCTTCCATTCTCATCTATTTCCTTGTTTTTTTTCCAGAGGCCAACCGTGTGCAAAGATTCCGTTCATTGTGCTCCTCCTCCATCAGCGATAGCGAGGCCTCCTTGAGGTCACTTGGTGACCTGATGACTGAAAGTCATAGCAGCCTCCGGGATCTCTACGAGTGTAGCCACGAAGATTTGGACAAGATTGTCGAATTGACCAAGGACATTTCATATGGTTCTAGGATGACAGGTGCTGGGTGAGTTGCAATTTGCATTGATGTGCTTGTTTGCAGGGATGCTCAAGGTTGGTTATCGTAGGACATGGTAACTTGGGCTGCGGAGAAGGTGGGGGTGAAGCGCATCTTGCAAGTTCGGTGTGCAGCTGAAAGTGCGGACTGTCTGGTGAGCAGGAACCACTCACCAGACAGCAGTGAGCGGGGTTCAGGAGGCACAGCCCCTGGCAGGGGGTTTGGTGGACATTGTCCCCCAGTGACAAGCATCTTGTGCACTTTGGCAATCAGAAAATGGTGGGAAATTTTACATCCATTTTTGAAATGGGAAGATGCTTCAGAATGCAGCAGGCTTGTTCCAATTTTGACCAAAGAGCCAATCCGGTTTTTTACAAAAAAGTGGAAAAAGGTGGTTTTTTTCTTTTTTATGCTCATGTTACAGCCCAGACTTTGCCATTTCTGAAACCCTCTTCAGATTTTCTGTAACTTAATTAAACAGGAATAGTTTTCGAGAGAAAGTCGATTATCTGAAACTCAGTCTCATTTGTTTTCTCGCATTTATGATACGAACATCAGCATTTTTCTTGCAATTCTTTTTTTTTCAAAAGGCGAAAGCATTCAAAATGCATCTCCTCCTACAATTTTTCATGCAAAATGTTCAAATTTCGTGTGCTTAACAAATTTTTCACGAGGAAACTGAAAATAGAGCCCTTTTTAGTTTTGTGCTATATTTTTGGTTTTATTAGCTTGCGACCGCAGAAAAGCAGCTAAATATTAGGCGCTTTGCAGTACGGTCACATTTATTCTGCAATAAATTAATATCCAGATGCAAATTAGCAAAAGTGGCTCTATCATGTTGTGGACAAGGTACTTTTCTTCCACAGGGTGAAATATGGCTTCATTCTACCGGTCAGTTTAGGAGATGCATTTTGCCGGCGACCTTTTCCCTATGTTTGCCTGTAACTCCGGTGTAAGGGTACACAAATTAACATGTAAATATATCAATCTTCATCATTTTTATGCTCTTTTCACCTGCAAAATTTCAAAAAATCTGTCTTAACAAAAAAGTTTGACACGTAGGGTTTATCCCCCTCCTAAACTTGTTGATCTTGATGCTATTTAATGGTTCAAAAGTGGCTGGGATCCTTTGACATTGTCAAAATAAAATTTCAAATTTCACCCATGCCTGTTCAGACAGATGTCAGGAAAAGTGCATTGTAAAGGTTAGGGAGAGAACAGGAAAAGATTTCGTGTTTTTGTCAGGTGTGTACGAGGTATTTTTTGTGGTTTTCTTTACTCTATTTTGGGTAACAGTTCCGTATAGGAACCTACCACCGAAACCGCCGTAGCCGCCGAAGCTGCCGGAACCGCCGAAACCCAACCGCCAAAGCCGCCGAAACTTCTCTGTGAATGACCATTTTTGCTGGCCGCCTTGGTAATGCATAAAAATGTGCATAAAAATGGATCTGAATATCGAGCTTTCCTATATTCCTGCGGGTTGGCAATAGCCGGAAAACTGGTAGCACCCGGGACGGCTGTGGTTACGACCTGGAGCGATGTGGGGTGCTGGAGAAGTTGCACTGACCGGTGTATGCCGGTACCCCACCGATATTCCAGCTAAACCGACCACAGTAACATTGCGCAATCTAAGAACTCCCCTGCCACATGCCAGAAGGCGTTCGCAGGTGTAAAAAAATAATATTTTCTTTGCTTGGGGCGTTTTTCCATTTTTTGCGGATCGGGACTTTTTCATATGAAGTGTGCTTCCGACAACACTGCGGCAACAGGAAAGCTCGAAATTCAGATCCATTAAAAACACATCTTTATGCATTAGCAAGACGGCCAGCAAAAATGGTCATTCACAGAGAAGTTTCAGCGGCTTCGGCGTTGGGTTTCGGCGGCTTTGGCGGTTGGGTTTCGGCAGCTTCGGCGGCTTCGGTGGTAGGTTCCTCTACGGAACTGTTACCCTATTTTGTTCTTTTGTTTCGAAAGAATGATGCCAGTGGTAACGCTAGGTGAACCTCCAGTTTTGCACCGTTAGCCCATTTTTTTACATAATTGCACTGTTATCACTGTCAGCATTGCCTGCTTTTTGATAAGAGCTTACCACAGAAATCCCTGGCCCAAGTGGGAGATGCCGAGCATCATAAGTTTCCCCCCTGCAGGGGCATAGCGAAGGGAATTTTTGGGGGGGCACAGTTGTTGAAATTCCCAAATGACAAGCCGAGTTTTCCCAACTCATTCGTGGGTGGTTTCCAACGTGTTTATACCGGTTGTGGGGGGCTGGGTGGGAGCCTGCCAGTTATCGGCGTCTGGAGCGGAGCCCCAGCGGGGATCCAAGGGGCAGAGCCCCTGGCGGGGGGTCTGGGGGCAGAAGCTGAAAAAATACAGGGAAATCAACAAATTTCGGTGATGAGGATAAAACCTGAGGCACATCAAATACAAAAAAAAAGTTCCGGATGTGAGGACCAGATAAAAAATCCCTCCTTGCCGACCCAAGAAGGAAGCTGTAGGACCACGGATGGGAGGAGCTCGGAAGCAAATCTTTGGGATGTTCTTTTATCGAACGACTCGCGAAGCTCTGCCAACAAGCTTCTGCCTGCTGCATGAAGATTGTGACAACTCCCAAGTACGGAATCATTATCAAGTCAAACATTATCGCCTGGTCATTATCGCCCAAGTCAAACATTATCGCCTGGTTTTCCGTTGCAGCCATTATAAACATTAGATATGGCCTATTAGGGTGGTCAATCAATTTTTAATTGTGACTGGCTGGATCTTGCTAACAATCCTGGTTGGGATTGGCTCTGCAGTTGTACCAACAACCCACGAATGGCATCTTGTGTCAAGTACAGAACATCTTTCCTGTTGAGCAACACGGGGCGGCAAAACAGACATTCCGAAAGGCAAGGGTCTTAGGGGGGGGGGTAAGCCATTTCACGGAAGGGGGGGTAATCGGGGTCTGGGGTGGAGCCCCAGCGGGGTTCCAAGGGGCAGAGCCCCTGGCGGGGGGTCTGGGGGGCAGAGCCCCCAGAAGCTGAAGAAATTTTGAAATTTAGGCTTCATTTTCGGTGCTGAATTTGTGTTCTTGAGGCCAAAATGATGCAGGAGATTGTCGCAGTTTATCTTTTAGAGTTCTGCTTGTTCAATTGGAAATACCTGCCCTGACTTTTCCTATTTTGTGGAAATTCCCTGACTTTTCCAGAAAGAAAAAATTTCCTGACAATTCCAGGTTTTCCAGAAAGGTGGGTCCCTCTGGTTCAAAAAACTGAGAATGAATTTGTTGTAAAATTCATGAAATGAAGGCCAGGGCCCCCCGGATGCTCGAAGGCCATGGGCTTCGGGCATCTGGGGGGCTGGCCTTCCTTCGTCCAGGGGGACCCCCCCAACCCCTCCCCCCGTATGGGAATGCTCCTGAAATTGATCATGGAGGTTGTTTTTCTTGGAAGGTCCACTTTGGCCAAAGGGAACCAAACAAGGGTCCCCGGGCTCCGACCAGGTGTGGGTCCTGGCCTTTGGCCAGGGGGGGTAGGTATGGCTGGCTTTTGGCCAGGGGGGTATGGCTGGCCTTCGGCCAGGGGGGTAACCCCCCCACCCCCCCCCCCTATGGGAATGCCTGCGGCAAAAGATTTATCATGCATTTTAGGTGCATGATTCGATCAAGCTGTTCGAAAGTGAGACAACCAAGGTATTGACATCATCTGTTCGATTATCAACACAACAATAGCAAATATTTTGCAGCCCTCGAGAACAAACTCTAGAAACAGAAAGATGTCAACAAAGCACAGAAGGAACGAAAATGTATTGCAGACGAAAATTGTTTTGAGTTAACGAAAGCAAAATTTCACCAACCAAGAGGCAAATTCCAAAACTTCTGCAATTGAAAAAGAAATTTCCATGTTGTAACGAGACTTCCAAGAAATGAACTGAAATAGTTGTGATTCATGATTGGGTTACTGATGAATTGAAATCGCGAGTTAAGGAACTGACATTTTTAATCACCAAAATTGTTTTATTACACATGACAACGTTTTTGACAGCTATTGTTTTGATGAAATTGCCTAAATTTGATTTCGATGCTAAAAGTGTATCTGTTCTGTATCGAGGAGAAATTGGGCATGGCTGTGAGGGGAAGAGCGGGCCATATACATGTTTGAATACATTTTAAACATTGACTGGCAGTGTTAACTATCCTGGAAATCTGCTGATTCAGTGCTGATTTTCACCTGGAAAACCTGGAAAAATACAATTTTTAATCAGAATTCACTGGCAACCCTGTTTGAACCAAGACATCGCAAATCTGTGTTTAAATTACATAAAGGGTACATTTTCTCCGAATTTACTCACCATACAATGCCAAAGTTCGACACCCTCATGTTTTTTGTCTGTGGAACGTACGTACTGAAATCAAAATGGCATGCTTATTCAATCATCCAGACTGACAAACTTGAGGTGAAAGTAAAAAAATACATCACACCTTCAACACTGCGGGTTTCTGTACTGTCCAAAACAAACCTGGAAAGGAAAAAAAATGACCATTTTCCAGAATTTCATGGAAGTTAAAGAAACGTCTTTTTTGACCAAAAGAAACCAAACTGGGCTTCAATAGATGGCTTACTTTTCCAGATTATATTGTACCCTTTGTGTGAAGTGGTTTGAAATTTTTCATTTGCGTGCAGCTTTATAGACGAATGGCTTGGTCCTTTGATAGACAACAGATGGCCATCAACTGACTCATTGATGTCGTGTGTCATGACTCAGCACTAAAAGATAGACATCCACATCCATCGTTCATTTCTTATGACACCAATTGCATCTTTTTCAGATGGGGTGGCTGTGTCATTTCCCTGATTGCTGCCGATAAGTTTGATGCCTACACTGATCGACTGAAGAACAATTTCTACAACAAAATGACGCCACCAGCATGGGACGAATCAAAATCACTGATCTTCAAGACCAAACCGGGCCCTGGTGCTGTCATCTATGATGTCAGGCCAAGTGCACCCACCACCACCACCACCCCGAAGAAATCGTCATAACCAAATCGGCCAGTTTTTTGGGATTCTTTAGGTTTTGGGGAGGGAATTCTGGTCTTTGTTGTTTTAATCAAGATAGGTGGGGTGGGTTTTTACAAAGTGTGTTATCTTCACTTGTGGGGTGCTGCATTTTGTACCACCAACAGGGTCCTTTCTTTCCACCCCCGGAAGTGTGGGAGTGTCAGGAGGTTTGTAATTCGTAAATTGGTCAAGGAGGTCTTCCAAGGAGGCACAAAACATAATTTGTCAAGAGATCCTCGCTGATGTCACAACAGTGCGGTCGAAAAAGGAGCCTCACAGATGACAACGACCGTGGTGTTTGGTTTAAAATGCCTGAAGTTTTTGTTCGTTGCTGTTCGGGTAGGTATGTCGGTAGTTTTGGACTATTCTCGGTCTTTTTCCTTGTTTAACATTTGTTCATTCTTGTTCCTCTCATAAATATAATTCTTTTCTACGAGTGAAATGAGTTCTCAGTTGTGAACTCGTAAACCAGTGTTGACTCGTCAGGTTCCTTTATCATGCCTCACAACCATTCCGTTTTCTCTATCTCTCTTTAAAGAATGTTGGCAAGGTCGACAAGGTACGATGTTCAATGTGGCCCAAAAGTGGTTATTAGAGCACATTTTTGCTGATTTATGTTGCTCAGAGGACTTCAGTTTTTTTTGCAAGTGTTTGTCATATTTCTCCAAATTTGACTCCGTCACCATTATTAGTCATGGTTACATTTTCAGGCACAATTTCGATATTCTTGAGCAGGTTTTTTGTGTCGTGAAAACCAACATGCTGGCCCAGAATGAGCTGGAATTGGCCCACGTTTGCGTGATGGGTTGAAACTTGCAATGGTAGAATTCTTAACGTACCATTGTTGACCCAGCTCACGTCTGTTTTGCGATTGATCGTTTGCTTATCACTAGCAACTGTGATTTTAATGTTGATTTTTTTTTCAACAGCACAACAGTTTGCCATTTGCTTTCCAATGCCACTGTCTCGGGAAGTCTTGTGTATTCGTGGTACCGGTGGCATTGTGCTTCCCTTTTCTCTTTTTCACCTGTGTTCGTGCAAGCTATCAGTTGTCAGGATTGGTCACGGTTTTAACCGGCCAATTTAACAACAGGTTTAACTGGCTACTGACTCGGACAAAACTAGTTTCATCCAGCCAAAACTGGACAAAACTAGTCAAAACATGGTATTTTGATGCATAGAATGTAGCAATTATTGGTGATCTTTGTCAAAGGATAACACGATTTGCCAGAGAATAATTTGAGGCCTCTGCTTCCTTGTTTTCTACCACGTTTACCGGTCGTGGTGCCCTTGCATTACGAGTAGCTTTGCTAATCTTTTATTTTTGTGTACACTGTAGAAAGGTTTAGGATTGAGTGGGCATGAAATTCCACATTATTTCATGTGAACTTTCCAAGCAGGAAGATGTTTGTTCAATTTTAGGCTGTTTTAACTGCTTTTGGTGTTCAAACCAGTTTTGGTTGGTTCCAAACAGTTTCGTCCACTGGCCTGGAAAAAATAATTTTTGCCAACCAAAACCCAACCTTGTTAGGGGCACATCAGAGCTATGCCTCCGAATTTAATTGGGGCAGAGGCATACAAATTTCATGAATTTCCTCAAAATTTTAAGTTTTTTATTTTACCATGTCAAAATTGCATTTCAGTTGTGTAACAAGGAAAAGACACAAGAGAGCCAGTTTTCGTTCGGTGTTGGTATCAACACCGCTTGAGAAAGGTCCACGTCTGTGGGACCGAAACGTAGCAAATTTATTCTTGTATGTTACGAACGAAAACCGGCTCTATTACGTCTTTTCCTTCTGATTCTGACGTTCGTGGTGCACGTGCTGAAATTGTCAGTTTTGTAAAAGTCGAATACGAACTCATATTTTGAGGACCCAAGTTTTAACCCGAAGTTTTGACCAAAAATTCCAATTCATCGCTTTTCGTAGATACTAAAAACTGACGCTTCAATCGTCTATTTCACCGCTTTTGTTTTTCAGTATAAGTTTCGATTAGTGCTTCTCAGTAAGTTCCAAAGGTAGAGAGGTCAAACAGAATTAAAATTTCAGATTTCTGTCCCAATGTGCTACTGTGGCTCTATTTCCAAAATAACTTGGCATGTGGCCATCACGAGTGTAAACAAAACTGCCAAAACATGTGGAAGGAGAAAAAAATCAAAATTCTGGATCTGTTACTCAAATTTTCATGACATTTGAGTTTTTTTCTCCTTCCACATGTTTTTGGCTGTTTTGATTACACTCATGATGGCCAGGTGCCAAGTTATTTTGGGAATAGAGCCACAGTTGCACATTGGGTTAGAAATCTTTAATTTTGATTCTGTTTGTTCGAAAACACCTGCGACTTTTACGGGGTACCAATAGAAAGTTCCCGTGGGATTTGTTTAAACAAATGGCTGCCAAACCTTGACCAGGTGAGCTAGGAGCCTAAAAGTTTGTGTGCACACTTCTGTGATACCCCCAAACATGCTCACCCAAAATAAACCCAATTCGAGAAATACGAATTTGAATTTTGCTATGCCCCCCCCTTTAAATCGTCTGGTGAATAAAAACGATTGGCTTTTAATTGTATTGACTGCTGGGGAAAGATGAAGGTGTAACCCAACTTTTATTAGCTGCGGAGAGCAAAAAATATCACCCAGGTGGTTGAATTAGGAAATGCTAGACTTTTTTACTTTACTGAGAAAGGAGACAGGGAACTGCTCTGCCTGCCACACATAGTGCAATGCAATTGAAGCACCGCATGATAGAAAAGGTCCATCTCATCAAAATGGTAAATCCTGACTATACGATACGAGTTTGATGCATCCTACCTTCCTGGACTTCTTTGTCAAATTTGGAGGACGTCACTGTTCTTCATTTTCACCGACGAATTATTGATGTGGTAGGTAAAACCTTCCAGTTGACAGTAAACCGAATGGTTCTGTTTTTCCTAGTTTTTTTTTTTTGGGTCCTTTGAGCCAATGACATTCTTGATAGCAGGATTCCCAATTGCAAAGTGAAAACATCATTGAAAATTATCACCACTTAACAGTTTTTTCACTTAACAGTTTGAAATTTTGTTATTCCTTCCACCGAGGTGCATTCAGAGTACTTGCGAAGACAGAGGACAGAGCAGATAATCACCGAAATTTTTTCAAATCAACAATGAATTGGTAATTGCTGAATGGAAAGTGTTTTGGCTTTTGAATTTTGGACTTTGATTTTTGACAGTCCACACTGCAATAATTGCTTTTCCATCTTTTTTCACTTTATTTATGTTTCATTGGACTGCAACATGGCTATATCAGATTGGCATTGAAAGTAGAGCTTGGCAATGAAATTTTTCAACAACTGGCTAGATGATAGCCTTGGTTGCCAAGACATGTGGCTCAGATGCGCTTTTCATTTTTACTTTGTCCTTCCTCACACCACTGATGTGTTTTGATGCTGCTGTGAGTTTATTGAATGCAGTGATAACTTGTTGGACATTTTTATCCTCATTATATGGCAACTTTGACGCCCCTGCCCGAATGATGTTGGTGGTCGGACGGGAAAGGTCGGATGATTTGATGATCGAGCGAGAGGAGCCATTTTTTGGAGCCTCACAGACCGCCTTGCTAAGTAGCCGGAGTCGACCAGATCCCTATTGCTGTGGGGCTCTGTCCCAGGCCCTGTGGCTGGATAAACCAACTTTGCTGTCCAGAAAATTGTAATCTAGAATGGAAAACCTGTTTGCTTTTTAGGTTGCCATTGTTGGTTACCTACCACAAACACCGGTTGGGGACTGGTAAAGTCATTTATTCTTATTCTTTAAGGAATTCTTTTCTTCTGCTAATGTTACCTACAACTTGCCTAGCTCTATTTCTGTCGATATGGTTGGTTGTCGGCCTTCTTCATTGTATCATCTGCAGCATGCATCCAATGTGCCGAGATGCTTTTTGGGCTGTTTAATTGTATCTAGGAGGGGTTGTCATAAAGATCGTAGAACCCACATACAGACGTATTGCAAGCCATATTTTTTGTGCTTTCTTCGCATATTCTCCCTGAATATTGGTACACATGGTGGCTTGCTTCTCCCTACTTCGATCTTCCTTCCTGGAAGAAGAGAACTGGTTGCCCTCCAGTAATTCTGTGTCTGTCGCCATCACATTTCTTTTTTGCGCACGAGGGAATTTCTTCAGATTTATGAACAAATGAGAGTTGCTTAGAGCCAGGTGCAGGGAATAGGTGGGGTGGTACAACAATTAAAAGCTTCGGTTTTGATAAGCAGCCACTTTACCAGTTCACCAACATGCAGTTGTGTCATCTTGATGGAAGGTGGTTCCTT
>JASGXE010019279.1:0-10202 GCA_030068105.1 Sinentomon sp. SZTP_YWyxl
GGTTTATTGACGTATTTTTGGCCACACGATGCCGAGGCTTCTGACACTTCATTCGTCAGGTTCTCAATTTCGGTAGAGCCATGTGTGCTACGTTATTCACACACAACCAAAGTTAAAATTCCTTTGCTCAACATTTTTATGATTGATGTTAGACTGGTTATCAATGCACTGAGACGGTGGTCTCAATTTTTTTTCGATTTTTTTACCACTGGACTTGGAAGATGAGCCATGGGGTCGATAAGCATAAAACCTTTCAAATCAGCATAGCTACATTTGGTTTGATCAACTTTCGGGACATGATTTGCTGTCCCTTTCCGTAATTTCTTAATTTAAATCTAACCAAGCCAGCCAAATCCCCTTCCCTCACTGCCTATCGTGTTGTCAACCAACTGGTTGGTGTTTGCTTATTGCTGGTTGATAACCTACTCAGGGTTGCCACCCACCTGGAAACCACAGAAAATCCAGGGATTTGAAAATTTAGCACCTGGAAAATCCAGGGAAAAGGGGGAAAAAGCGAAAACCTGGAAAATCCAGGAAATTGAAGGAACTTTAGTTGCAGTTTTTGGCCTCTTGAATACCAAATTTGCCCCCAAATTGACCGCTCAAATTTCAAAAATTGCTCAGACCCCGATTACTGGGGGGATCCGCCCCCCAGACCCCCCGTCTGGGCTGCGCCTATCTCGGTAGGGATCACGTTTGTTTAACTTGGATGGTCTGTCACTGCAGAACCAAATGCCCCATGGCTTTGAAGGTTCTTCTGCCAGAATTTATCCACTTTTGATTATTTTTCTCCGACCTTGCTGATTAAATCAATCACATGCAAGGCAGTTACCTACTCCATGAGCCTGGTATCACCTCCATCGTCACAAAACTCGCATGTGGCACAAAACAATGTTGTATAAAAAGCAATTGAATGCTGATGTCTTCATGCAGCCTGCATTTATCAAACTGGTTTTTGAAAGCATGTTCGTTTCTGTTGGCCATGCTGCAATTCAGGATGGTTCAAAATCAAAATCTGTGTAATGCAACCAGAACGTATTTAACATCGCAAGGCTCGGAAACTTGGAGATTGCATGTTCACAGATTACAAATGACGAACTTGATGCCATTCAGATATCCGGACCAATTTGAGGTGTGATGTTTCGGGGGTTTCACACCCCCCTCAACCTTCTTTGGGGTTCAGTCGTTTGTCAACGAGGGTGCAATACGCTGGAAACTTCACTTTTCAAATTGGTTCCAAGATCTTAATGGCGCCAAGTTAGTCATTTAGATTCTGTGACTTTAAACTGGCTAATGGTTTTCTTTGCAATTTTTTCTCTTTATGTCGGAATGTTTGGACGTTTACGACCAGGTTCATCCCTGGTTCAGCTGTTCTCAATCGCTGCTGATCAGCCTCATACGTTGGCGTTGTCATCGTCTGCTAGTATAACAGTCTCACCATTCCGAGATGATGAAGAAAATCAAATCGTTGGAGGTGATTGCACGTCATGTTAAGCACAGATATCATCAAAAAATGTCCCCACTTTTTTGTTCTTTCAGCACATGCACCGCGAACGGGAATACCAGGAAGCTTCATCTGGAAATATGACGTTTTCCTCCTGCTTCGTGGAGCTGCTCCTCGGTGTTTGCCAAAAGAAGTGGGAGCAAAACGTTGCGTTTCCGTAGACCAAATAATGGATTAGGCTGTTCGTTGTCAATTTTAGATGTTTCCGACTTTGACTTGATGCTGGTTCAACTTCTAGGTGTTTCACACCGCTTTTCTGAAAGAAAAAAAAATGCTCCAAAACTCGTTCCAACGTAGACTTTAATCACGAATGGCCCTCATGATGGGCCATTTGGAATTTGTGAAAATCAAAATCATTCAAAACGATTTAAATTTGTAAATTTGGCATGGTGGTTCCTCAGGCCCATACATGCAGGAGCAATTTTTCCCAGATTATTAAAAAAGCGGGTAAGCGGGCAGAGACTGAGGCTTGCCTACAAGACCCGTGCGGGCCCACACGGGAGAGGACACTCCGTTGCTCTAGGTTTACCTGTTAAGATCTGGGGATCCTTCAGTGCCAGATGAAGGTTTGCCAGGACGAGCTGAAACTCAGTCTCAGCGCTCACCTCACTTCATGCGCCTCAACGGTCGGAGGTAACAAAAACGAACCTCACGAAGCCCGTCGGCTTATGCGCCAGATACGCTCCCCGTATCCTTTGTTTCTTGACTGCACTTTATATCGGTCTTTGCTTCTGGGGAGAACTCAATTCAAATTCCCTGCCCCCTTTGTTTTTCTATGATTTCTGTTAACTGTGTCAGTCCGAGACTCACATATGAAGCAGACTCCGGACGTAAGTTGAAGACGTCAGTAACACATTATTGGACTACAGGGTAAGTAGAATAACATCACTCTGGCAGCATAATTGTATCTTGTACTCTTCAGTATGTAGGAGGAGGTGAGGACCGAGTGGGCTCGGTCGCAACGGTGCTGGTATGCCCTTGCGCCCTTGTCACTTTGGCCTACCTCCCGAAGGACGAGTTCATTTACCGTGCGTAATGTGTGTCATGCATTCCATAACTGAGGCTTAATATCTTTCATCCTGTGAGTACTGAGTGGTAGCAGAGCAGCTTTACTTCGACCTGTTCGGAAGCATTGTAACCTCTACTTGGTTCTCGTTCACCTTTATTTGTCATTGACACACTTGGCTCGATGAAGTAACTCCGCACCTTCGTTCTGGCACAACATTTGAAAGATAGCTTACCTTAATTTGGAACAAAACAAGATGGCTATTGTGAGGACAAACACCAGATTGTGTGTGCTGTCAGCGCGCTTCGGAAATGTACCTTTAGACCGAACCCTCTTCGTCATTTAGAAACCGTATTACGACCACAATTATTCCAGCACAATTTCCCCTGGTACGCCTCTCTCAATCTTATTTTCATGAGACATTCGTTCTGTTTTGCTCTGTTTGCTCGCTGCTTACCAATCAACTAATAGCAATTATTTCCCTTTCAGGTGTCCAGATGATATAATCATGACATGACGAAACGCGCCCCACCACGCGTTCCCCACACCTCACGACACCATATCCTTTACATTTTCACAACACTTCACGAAACACGACTCGCGTGCCACGTCTTGTATATATACATCAACTCACGGCGTGTTTGGCATCATCAGGCATGATGAAGTCAGCACGCTGCTCGCAGCGGCGGGACATCGAATAGCTTGCCTATGTGGATTCCGCTGTGGTCAGTCTTTGCAAGCTGATAATGATGATGATGATGATTATTAAAAAAGCGAATGAGCTGCCCTCGCTGAAAATGACCAGATTTTTTTCGAAAAAGCATTCCCATGATGACATTTATATTTATGACCCCTTGCACATCAGACGAATGGGGGTCAGGTCTATTTTTTGATCCGACACTCGAATTGAAAAGCGGTTGTAAAATGCAATCTTACCAGTACCCCTTCAAGGAAGTCCCTTACCCTGAAAAGAGGTGTCTTACCCTTCAGGGCAGTCCCTCATGTTGAAAGGAGGTATCTAATCCCATCAGGGTGTCCCACACTGAAATGGGGTGTCTTACCCTTGCCAGGCATTCCCTTACCCTGAACTGAAAGGAGGTGTCTTTTAGTCACCAAAGAGAGAAAAAGAAAACTTTCACTGTTTGTCTTTATCTTAGGCAAGGACTTTCAACAGAATTTTCAACATCATGAGACCTTTTGTATCGACAGATTCCAAAGATTGATCGCACGGCTGCACGTTACAAAAGGAATCAGATGTAATGCACGTTGAGGGTTTGCCGGACACATTCCATTGTAAAAGGGAATTCTGTCTCCATTTCCCCATCAACCTATTTCCCATCTCTTGGGTACACATGGAACTTGATTATGCGATCTTCTACACTTACAAGTGCAAAGATGAAACTAAATCAATTCCCTAAACAGTCCCTAAAATACTTCGTTTTCAGCGACACTTTCCAGTTTCGCAGACCGTATAAGGGTTTAAAGGCTTCTGGAAGATGTATAAATTACGATTTCGATCACAGGAATAAGGAATGGAATGACCTCATTACTTCCCTAATAAACCAAGACCATCTGATAATTGTTTTTGTCAACTTTGATGAACAGGACATTTCTGCCAAATGAACAGTAATAACCTGCCTCCCAAATGTGTCATATCCTTTTGGTGATGACCATTTTGCCATAACTGCATGGTGCACTGCACCTGCAGTGAAGGAGGCAGACGATCAGCAGTTATTTCCTGCAGCAGAAATCGAACGCAGTGAAGGAGGCAGATGATCAGCAAAACGAACAAAGTGATTCTGAAAGGGAAGGGTGCAGTGATTTTTAAGAGAAACTTCCAATCACCTTCCGGAGGTCCTTGAAAATCGGAAAAGGGTGGAACACATCATCATTGTACTCCTGTTTCACAACCATGTTATGCATTTTGGTTTGATTGAATTTTCATTTTTCACACTTTGTTCGCACAAACAGGGTCAAAACAGAACAACACTTTGCCACGGGCGGAATGGAAACTTGGAGAAATGGAACAACTATCACACTCACTAGATGATTTATTTTCATAGTGCTTGCAGGTGAGCACCTACGTCAACGGAGAGTGGGATGTCTCCGAGACGTCAGCCGTGCTCGTCCACAAGCACAATGGAGATCAAGTCTCTATTCGGCGTATCTTCTACAAAGCAAATGGCCCAACTAAGGAGAAAGTATATTTTGCCCTCGTTCGCTCCCTGCTAGAATACGCTTCATCTGTCTGGGACCCTTGCCGAGTGAATTTAATTGAAAAATTGGAGAGAATACAAAGAAAGGCTGCTCGCTTTGTGTCTGGTAGATATGCAACCATTAGATAGTGTCTCATCCATGTTGGAAAACCTCGAGTGGAACTCCCTGGCCTCACGCAGAAAAATCTCAAGACTGGGAGGTTTATTTCTCGGACCAAACAATGTTGGTGGTTGGTCAAATATAAAAGAGTTTTTAGCTCCTGCTAGCTACTTGGGGAGGAATGACCATGATTTTAAACTCCGAGCACAGTGCTCCCACAAGGATGTTGGAAAATATTCTTTTGTCACTAGAACCGTCAATGAATGGAATCTGCAGTGCTACATCCTAGTGTCTTTGGAAATGGTGAGGATATTCGTGTGGCTGCCTTTGAAAGCAATGTAGGGTCATGGTTGGCCGAACAACATGGAATGTTGATGTCATCCGAGTGCTTTCATTCTTTGTTTATTCATGCTGTCCCTCATTGCTGATTTGCGCCAGGGCCTTGCCCATGCAAATTAACCTTAAATTGAATTAATTAAGTCGTCCGGTGAGTGTGATGATTAGGAACAAAATTTGCTAAAAAAAAGTGTGACAGAGCCGGCCATAATTTAGAAAGCTTCCAGCACACCATGCAGGGGTCTCTTTGAAGGGAACGTGGTGGAACGGCGTTCCCCTAGCTAAAAATTATCCAGGAGGAACGTCCCCCGCCCCCTGATTTTTTGTCCATCGTGCATGAACTGCCAACTTTCTCTACGAGTCAATTTTTACACTCCCAGGTGATATGATGCAAGTGCCAGTTTAAATTTCTAACGCAGCATTTATTATATCCTTTTACTCAGTCTTGAGTCACCAGCCACCTCACTTCACTGAAACAATTATTATAGTCCATGCCCCGGACGGGAAATATTGAATTGGGTGTGTGCAGATAGGGGTTGTGAGTGAGTAAAAAATGCTCGGCTTTCTTAAAAGCTGAGCATTCTGAGCACCGTTTGAGGTTCCATTTTTTTTCAAAATTTCTTCAACTTTTAAAATACGACCCTTGACACCATGGTATCTTTATGGGCATTTTATCTTGTCGAGCTTCGGCAGGAAAAGGTCCAATGTGTGAAGGTTAGCCCAAAAGAGTCACTTTTTTGCATTTTTGCTCAACTGGGTATTTTAGAGCAGAAAAATCGAAGTGGCTAATTTTGAGAAGGTCAAAAAGTGTCAAGAGGTCACAAATCACAAAATCTGATGTGTCACGTGCAACATTTGCCTCAGCTGTCACACTGGAGATGGTTTTTATTTTAGAATTGTTTTTCTTCATCGGAAAACCAGTTGATTGGCTTTCAGGGCTCCTGAGACTTGAACCGGAAGGCAAACATTGAAACAACGTGATGAAACTTGAATTAGCTGTTGCAAGATCTCCGACGAAAAAAATATTGCAACTTCAATGATAGATGAAGGTGATGGGGTGCGCTGTGGTTGCAGGTTCACGTCCTGCACCCTGTGAGGGAGATCGGTCGGCCGTCTGACGACTAACCGATTCTCCCGACCAAGATAACCACAACCTTCTGTTTGTGTTGTCCTTGTGCCGTTTTTGTGCTGTCTTGTCTCGTCCCCCTCTTTTGGAGTTGCCAGCCATCGGTCAACATGAAAGGGGTTATTTGTTGCATGCTTTGTGTCACCACAATACTCCATTTACCGCAGGCCGGCTGCGGCCATGAGTATTGCATGGCGGAAATCAACTTCAATGATAGATGAAGGTGATAATCTCGTTTCCACAAGATTTTGCATCTATCCTCCCCCCTCCCAATCCCCCTGTCGCATTCCCTCCGTCTCAGTGCTCAGATTATCCCGGATTTCGATACAAGCACAAGCGCAGTTGCGTTGGCATCATGTGGACATCAATGAGCTGCATTGCAACAGCAAAGTTGCAAGTAATTCAAAGGCGTTTTTTGCAAACCACCACCAAAACAAAACGAGTCCAGGTGACTTTCGGATTCAAGGGTCATTCATGGTCGTCCGTGATGGTGCATCTTCCTTTGCCCAAAGAAAAACGAGGGGAACACCCAGTGGTGTAATGGCAAAAACCTTACGTCCAATGGGTATAAATTTAACTAGCCCATTATATGCCCAATGCAAAAAGTATTGGGCTATTTTCTTTTCAGGCCATACTGTGGCTGCTGAAGTTTTTCCTGGACCACCATCACACCATTGGGAACAGCCTTTGGGAGGAGAAAGTTGATGCTCCATGGCAACCATTCATCTCAGATGGGCGTCTGTCCACATTTTTCGCCACCTCTGATTTTTCCCCATAAAGACCGGGTCATGGCGGGAATGCATACGTCCGCAGCAAACAGTTGCAAGGACCATGAAATACAGAGGGTGAAGCTGATCCCCACCCTTTCATGTGATCCATGACTCGTATTATACTTACACGAGATGGCTTCAAATTTGCAAGCATCTTTGAGAAGATTGCTTTGATCTGATTTTTGGAACCATACTTTGATGCAGACCGTTTCTGTTGAATTGTAAGAGCCAGCTAGGCTGTTATAACTGACCTGACCGACCTTCGCAATGTCATTCAATTGCTTTCGCCCAGCCCCAGCCGGAATCAGAACAACTCCGTCCTACACAGGTCTGTTCTTCTTCTCAAATAAAAACTTTGACAATGTTCAGCTCTTTGCAGTGCAGCTCTTGTCTTGACGAGTTGTCACGGGTGGCAATTTGATTATAATCATGACGAAAACGTTTGATATTTTTGGCGTGGGGAAGACATATTTTTTTCCCAATCCACTTCCGCATGCGCGTCTCTGATTGGTTGATGGGAATTCCAGCCAATTTCAACATCCAATTTTCAAAGCCTAACTTAACCAAACCAAACCTAACCTAACCTGACCCTATTGCGACCCCAGAAAGAGTTGCGAAGCGGTGGCAAACATGCCAAATTGCAAAAACCGGTGGCAAGGCAAATATCCCAAAATTGATGACGTCACAATTTGAGACGACGGGATTGGCTGCAGCGAGCTCATGGTCCGCGGAAGTGGATTGGAAAAAAAAATTATGCGTGGGGAAGCACTTTGTCAACAAGCATAACGGTTGAGAATGTAGCAACTGAAAAGTTGAAATTCAAAATTTAAGCACTGGATTTGCCATGCCGTGGCCGACGGTAGTTGAACATTCATATGCAGAGTTTTTAGCAGGGCACTGAGTTTGTTGCAAAGTTATTTCGATCACTGCAGTGGCATGTTGAATAAAAAAGCACATGTTAGCAAGGCAATTATATGCAAACACTTTAGGAGAAAACAGCACCACAAAACAAAACAACAGCAGCAGAACTAAAAGCAAAACAGTAGCAGAACTACAAAACAAAACAGCAGTAGCAGAACCACAAAGCAAAACAGCAGTAGCAGAAATACAAAACAACGGTAACAGACCTTCTCATCAAAATAGCAGTAGCATAACTACTAAACAAAACAGCACAAAAAACAACAAAACAAAATAGCAGTAGCAGAACTACAAAACAAAATACCAGTAACAGAACCACAAAACAACAGTGACATAATTTATTTGAAAACAAAGCAGCAATAACAGAACAAACAGCAGTTAGAAAACAAAACTAAAACAGCAGTCGCATGAGTACTGAACAAAACAGCAGGAACAGAACGACAAAACAGCAGTGGCAGAACTATAAAACAAAACAGCAGCAGCAGAATAACAGCAACATGACTACAAAACAAAACTGCAGAACTGCTAAACAAAACTGCAGAAATGCTAAACAAAACAGGAGTAACAACTACAAAACAAAACAGCAGTAGCAGAACAACGAAACAAAACAGCAGTAAGAGAACTACAAAACAACAGTAACATAGCTACAAAACAAAGCTGCAGTAACAGAACTACCAAACAAAACATCAGTAGCAGAACTTCAAAACAAAACAGCAGTAGCAGAGCAGAACTACAAAACAGCAGTAGCAGAACTACAAAACAAAGCAGCAGTAGCAAAACTACTAAACAAAACAGCAGTAACAGAACAACAGTTTCATAACTACAAAACAAAGCGGCAGTAGCAGAACTACAAAATAAAACAGCAGTTGCAGAACTTCAAAAAACAAAACAGCAGTAGCAGAACTACAAAACAGCAGTATCAGAACAACAAAACATTACAGAACTTCAAAACGAAACAGCAGTAGCAGAACTACAAAACAGCAGTAGCAGAATTACAAAACAACAGTAACAGATTACAGAACTACAAAACAAAGCAGCAGTAGCAGAACTTCAAAACAAAACAGCAGTAGCAGAACTACATAGCAGCAGTAGCAGAACAACAAAACATTACAGAACTTCAAAACAAAACAGCAGTAGCAGAATTACAGAGCTTCAAAACAAAGTAGCAGTAGCAGAACAACAAAACAAAACAGCAGTTGCAGAACTACGAAACAAAACAACAGTATCAGAACCACAAAACAACAGTAACAGAACTGCAAATCAAAGCAGCAGCAAGTATAATATAGCAGGACTGCAAAACAAAACAGCAGTGAGTTGAGTTTCAACATTTTATTTTAAGTTTTACACGCAGTTAAAGACGAAGAAAGCAGTTATTGACTGCTTTCTTAAGTCTTTAACTGCGTGTAAAACTTAAAATAAAATGCCAGAAAACAGAGTGAGGCCTGCACAACAATAGACACACCGAATCCCGTGCATTGCGAACACATGCAAATTAATTACTTGCATGTGGCGGTTCGCTTTATTTTAAATGAGAAAACGGTTCAGGGGAGAACGAATGGAAACGCAGCGGAATTGGCCTATATTCAGAAGTTGTGCATAAATAGGAGTGATAAAACGTCACCCAGCGTCGCTGCTGCTGTGGCCGAGTGGTCTAAGACGTCGGATTGATGTGCTTGCATCCCAACATAAAGTTTTGGGGTCCCGGGTTCGAATCCCACCAATTCCAAAATTTTTCCAAGTGGCCCAGGAATTTTTTTTCGATCAAAATTCTTTCTTTATTGATGACCTCGGGTCACGCAAAGACCAGGTCAGGTCTGGTAAAGTGAGTTCAAATAAGTTGCCGCGTTAAAAATGCAATTTCAAAACACCTGCCCAGAACTGTTACACCAATTACAAAATTGCTGGCGGTTCTGGGCAATGGCATTATTCGTATTCCTGATATTTTATTTTCGTCCAAACTCGTGGGGCTTTGACCTTCGGCCGTCTAGAGCTCCCTTCCGCTGTAACCCAAATGGTACTTTGGTCGTTGTTTATTCGTCCTTCTGATCGTCTCGCTCCCTTTCGTGAGCGGATATCACATGCACGTGTCGGTAACATTGTGCCAAAGGCAAAGACCTGTCAACATTTGGAGCACGGCAAGTTTGTGGACGAGATTTGCGGTTTTTTTTTTGTTTCTCAATTGCTTCTTGTCAATCGACTGCTCTGCACTCTGCATGCGCCTATTGA
>JASGXE010019296.1:0-10074 GCA_030068105.1 Sinentomon sp. SZTP_YWyxl
GCCTGGCTTTTTTGCAGCACCAGCTTACAGCATTTAGCCAATATTGCCATGGCATTGGTTCCGGTGGGAAAGTTGATGCGGTCTTCATTGATTTTGCAAAGGCTTTCGATGTTGTCAACCACACAATTCTGTTGGGAAGCTGGCATTCATGGGCCTCGATAGTGTCACTCTGAATTGGTTATTCGGCTATCTCTCTGGTAGAACTCAGGTCGTTAAAGTTGGGGATTGTATTTTTCTGCCTCTATCTGTGTCGTCTGGCGTCCCCCAAGGCAGCATTTTGGGTCCCTTGTTGTTTGTTGCGTATATAAATTATTTAACACATGGGATAAAATCTCAGGTGCGTCTCTTTGCCGACGATTGTGTGCTATGTAGGCAGATAGATTCACCTGATGATCAAAAGATCCTCCAGGATGATTTACTATCAATTTCTCAGTGGTGCGTAGGCTCCAAAATGACATTAAATGCACAGAAATGCAATTTGGTAAGGTTTTCGAGGGCGGAGTGTGAAGATGATGTACAATACATTTTGAATGGGTTTCGGCTGACACCCAGCAAGGAGGTTGTTTCTCTGGGGGTGAGATTTTCCAGGAAACTTGATTGGTCCAGTCACGTAGCAATGGTCACTAAAAAGGCGTGGAGAGCGCTATACTTCGTCAAAAGAAATTACAGGAAGAGCAACTCTAGAATCCGCGAACAAACGTGTCTGTCTCTTGTAAGACCTATTCTTGAGTATGCGTCCACAGATTGGGACCCATACTTATCCATTCATTTGATTGCACTGGAGCGTGTTCAGCGCCAAGCTGCTCGTTTTGTTTTTGGAGATTATAGAAAATTGAGCAGTGTTTCTGCTATTCTTGACAAGCTTGGCTGGGGACTACTAGCTGAGAGGAGAAAGATCCAGCGCATTTTAAGCTTTTTCAGGGTACTTTGCGAGTCAGGGGGATGGGGTGAGCTATCGAAGCACATACAAATTCCAACGTTCTATTCACGACAGGATCATGCCTTAAAAGTGAGACCCCTTTACTTCAAGAGGGACTTTGGCAAATTGTCCTTTCTGGGGCAATCCATTAATGATTGGAATGCCCTCCCTTCCAAGCTCCTCGAACCGCCGATATCCGTGCCCATTCTTAGGCGCAGGCTATCAAATCTTTTGTCACCTTCCCCGTCCATAAGTATGGCTCGGTAGGTGCAGTGGCAAGGGCAAAGTTTATTGATTGATGGTGAAAATGTCTGTTTGGTTGGAATGTTGTCTGGTTGAAATGTTTAATTTTAGTCAAGGTTTTAAATTCTGTTTGTCTATTACTTCCTTCAATGTCATTATCTTGTCTTTGTATGATAAGGGGAATCCCCCTCAAATACAGATATTCATTCATTCATTAGAACCTTTAAAACAAATGTTAGTTTTAATGCATTTTTCCCGACGACAATACGAGATTGGAATGCTCTTCCAGCAACCTCAGCATTCATTTTCCGATCATGCATTCTCCTGGCGTCGCACCACTCTTGAATTACTTGTACATACATTGTATTCCTTGTGCTGAACTCCTCGCTCCCATTGCTTATTTTAAAATTTGATTTTTTTCTTATTGTTTGACGACGACTTTTGTCTAATTGGTGTACTATCTTGTCTGCCTGCCACCAGATCCTCGTGGCAGTATTGTTCTAAATAAATAAATAAAAAAAAAATAAAAAATGATTATGGGTCATTGTTCTCCTTGGGAGCCCAAGTTGTGCAACAAGGTTCATGCCGAGCCACCTATCTTGTGGCTGTCAGCTGAAGATGGAAAAACAAGAAGGTGTCGTGTGTGGTGCAACCGTGAGCTATAATTTTGCCAGTTGTGTACACCCAGGCTGTGAATTTTTACTCTAATGAAACGCAAGCAACTCTTTCCTCCTATACCCCTCATATCTACGCCCATGCATCCATTCTTTCGAGGACAGTTTTCGGGAACACTAGAGCTTCATAGGTCGATTTATGGCCGTAGAAAAGTGCATGTCGTTCCCTGTTGCAACTCACCTTCAGGTCCGATGCAATAGACAATTCAATTGATAGATTTGTTTTCTGAAAAAATCATTTCTATGCTCATGACGCTTATTCATTTTCCATTGTTGCTAATGATGCATCAGTCTGTTGAATTTGCTATTGAGAGAGCTGAGGGCAAGCTGAGGGCGAGTAGCGATGAGGATACGGCCGAAGGTTTTTTACTTTTTTTGCATTATTGGGCCAGGCATAACTTGCATTGTGGCGGCGGAATCAATGTGCTCACACATGTGTTATTTCGCCAATTTAACCGTTGCTTCCGAAACTTTTTTATTTCTTTTTACTCTGATGCAGGTGGTAGAAATTAAAGAGCCATATTGCAATAAAGTTTTCTAGAGAAGTCAGATTTTGACATCGGTTGTAAAATGGGATTTTTTTATTTCTGCAGCATGGAGTTTTTGCTAAATTCTCAATGATCACAATTTTTACATGCATGAATTTTTACATGTATTGAAACAACAACTGACATTGTGTAAAAGCCAACATTGTGAATGCAGCGTCTCACACGTTCTGCGCCGTCATCGCCGGAGCGCGTGTCGTGATCGCAGAGAGCAGAAGAGGAAAGGACCTTGCGAGTAAACGGCGGATTGCGATGCACCGTTCAACAAAAAGTTTAGTTTCTCTTAAACCAGACCATGGATTTTGATGGAACTTTTGTTGTTGGAAAGTGGAAGAACAGGCGATTGCAGGTTTCCTGTTACTGGTTTGGGACGCGTGAGCGATTTGAAATGCTACGGAGGTGTTCCAAGTCACATATCGTATGTGTTACAGATATGGAGGTGGAGCACTATTTGTGTTCCGGGAACACGCCAGGTGTTCCATGGTGTAAATTGCAGGAGTGACTGCAGCGCCTTTCTGGCGGGGTTTTTCCCTTATTGCCTCCCTTATTGCCTGGCAAAACACGCCGTTAACACGGCCAACCGCGAATATGCAATTTTTTGCACATATGACCAATGGGAAACTGAGAGCTAAAACCAAATTCGGCCGGTATTTAACTCCTGGACGGACTTTTTCCACGAAAGCCTTTTTTCATTTTCATTCATGTGTTTGTTGTAAATCATTTTTCCCTTTGCTTTTGTGTGCATAATCCTTGATGCAAATGTGTGTACTATATTCAATAGAAGGCAACTCCGACATACAAAGAATTGAATTGAATTGAAGATTTAAATAATCGCAAGCTTCGCGGTTAAAACTCTTTCGCGGAGAGATCAGACGGAGGTAACGCTAACTCCGAGCTGAGAGGTAAATTTTTTCCATTGGAGCAGATAGGAAAAAATTTACCTCGCAGCTCGGAGTTAGCGTTACCCCCGTCATGATCTCTCCGCTGTTTATATCTCAACGACAACGGATAACCTCATTTAGGACAGGCAATGTTCAGGCTGCAGTGTAAATATAAGCATGTGGATTTAATGCAGGGTCTGCTGATATTTGTGCAGTCGTATATTGAGAAAAGCACGCATTTGAAGTAAATCGTTGGTACAGGTCACCCCGAGAGAGTTCTTCGGCCGGATTTAGGCTTAGAGCATTTTATGCTAAATTTAAGAGTTTCTCTTCCGTGCAGAGCAGGAGGGAATCCACTGCTTTATTCGTACAGACTCCTCGTCTGGAGACAAAGTCGTTTAGTCACCTCGAGTTGTGAGGCTTAGAAATTCTATATTTGTTTTTCAGAATTTGCATATCGCGGATAAGGATTGCGCTGCTCCTTATACATGTGTTTCATAAGTTTGGGTACAAAGCAGCGTGCATACGTTTCAGAGCTTTGGCTGGTAGATTTCTCTTTGCGAATGGAATTGTTTGTTCTGCTTGCGCCTGGCACATTGTTTTCTTGAGGTTTGATCCCATCTACTGGATTGGAGCGCGTCTTCCGCAGCAATGCATACTTGCACTTAGCTGCAAGGTTTTGTCCTGAGCCGATTCTTATGAACTATCAGGTATGAGCCTCCCTTTGCGATCGCCCGACACCCATATTTTGGAGTTCGGGAGTTGACGGTTTCAAACGCCAGGGGAACAGAATAAACAAGTCAACTGATAAGGAAGCGTAGAAGCTGTTGTCGGCCAACGAAGACACTATACACTCTAAGTCTGGGTTTCGGTGTGGAACATCTTTGGAACACCTTTGGAACATCTTTGGAACATCTTTGGAACACCTTTGGAACACCTTTAGAACACCTTTGAAAGACCTTTGGAACATCTTTGGGACACCTTTGAAACCTTTGGAACATCCTTGGGACACCTTTGGAACATCTTTTGAACACCTTTGGAACCTTTGGAACATCTTTGGAACACCTTTGGAACATCTTTAGAACACCTTTGGGACACCTTTGGAACATCTTTTTAAGATCTTTGGAACACCTTTAGAACATCTTTGAGACACCTTTGGAACATCTTTGGGACACCTTTGGAACATCTTTTGAACACCTTTGGAACATCTTTGGAAACCTTTGGAACATCTTTGGAACACCTTTAGAACATCTTTGAGACACCTTTGGAACATCTTTGGGACACCTTTGGAACATCTTTTGAACACCTTTAGGACACCTTTGGAACATCTTTGGGACACCTTTGGAGCATCTTTTGAACCTTTGGAACCTTTGAAACATCTTTGGAACACCTTTGGAACATCTTTGGAACATCTTTGGAACACCTTTGGAACAGCTTTGAAATATACGTGGGCTTAAAATGGGAGTGTTATTTTGCGAAGATTTTGTAACATCTGCGTGTCTTGGAACACAATTTTATGTCACAAATTTGGACGCTTAAAGCGTTCCAAATCGTTTGTGTGTTCCAAATATTTGACAGGAAAATGGTGATCCAAGAACACGTCAGGTAGGTGTTCCAAAGATGTTCCGAAATGAACACCCACATCGTAACCACATGTCAAAAAGGCGTTCCAAATATGTTCCTTTTAAAAAAAACTCAGATTTATTAGAGTGTATAGTAACACGTGTACATGCCAGTGTATAAAGAAGCTCCACCCATCTGTGGAACCTTTCTGAAAGCTCTCTCCTGCATGGTGAGAGACCTTCGGTATTTTTCCGCAGGACTATGCCTACACTCTAATTCAAAACGTCTTACTTTCAATCACTTTTCAGGGGACACTTTTCAGACACCCCGCATGATTTACTTCAAGATTACAGCAATTGTAATCTCTTATAGTTTGACAAGAACGAATTTTTAAATTAAAAGAACGTCTGAAAATGTTTAATCCTGTCTCAAATGTTTGTCATGGTTGGGTGTCTGAAAAGTGTCCCTTGAAAAGTGACTGAAAGTAAGACTTTTTGAATTAGAGTGTATTGAGAGAGGAAAACGCAAATGATAACTCTTTTTCTCCATAGGTACTTAGGTACCAAAGAATGAGGACACAGTTCGTAAAATAAACAAAACAATGAAAGCAATGCAAAATTCAGTGAACATTCAAAGACAGCTCCCAGGATACACGGAGGCCTTGATTTTGAACCTTGCACGAAGGTATCTGCGAAAGCATGGTATGGGTGGGTGAACGAGAAGCCCATTCACAGGGTCCACTCCACAAAATTCCTTTAACTTCAAATTTTTGCCACCACTCACAGGCGCATAACACTTCGCCATAATCTGAAAACCTCACTGAGAAATTTTGTCGTCCCCTCCCCAGAGAGAAAAAAGAACGGCGAACAAAATTTGATGGTTGGTCCATTTGAACTCGTTATAGATATCAAAATTTCTGTGGCAAAGTCTGGGTATTATTCGGCTAATTTTGAGTTATACTCCTGATTCCACTTGAAGATATGAGCTAAGAATGCTCCCAAGTGTGCTCAGAGTGAATTCAGAATTCTTTCAACAATGAAAACTCGGTTGCAGAAATTAAAAATCCTATTTTATAACCGAGGTCAAAATCTGACTCCTTATGCTTTGTTTCAATCTGGCGCCTGAACACGAAAAAGAGGCAGAAACGAAAGTGCCACTTCACAACAAGGTAAAGGTGAGAAACTTTTGTTTCTATTGCGAAGTTGAGTTTTTGCATTAATTGCATTGTAGTAAATTTGATCAATTTGCTTTCATTATAGCTATGTGGCAAGTGCATTTATGTTTTTCCGCCTTCACTCATTGCTGATTCAGTAATCTAATTGCTTCACCATCGAGAACACGCAGCCACTGGCTTTCTCATCTACAGCGTGTCTGCGTAAAGTAAGTCAAAAACTTTGGATCCTATTTCCATCCGACTGCCTGCTTCTGAGCGGCTAAGCTTTTGGCACCTACTTTGCATGTCACGTAAGGTTTTATTGTGGCCCAGAAGGGTATATCTTCTTATGAATCTTATGAATCTTACTTGCGAACGCCCGAAGGCTCGTTGTAAGTATAACTTCATGTCACAGCAGCTGTTGGTGCAGACAGCTATCGCTGCTATTAGGTCGAATGGCCTTCTGTGTATTGTAACTCGCCCGGCCTCTTTCTGGACCTGCAGCTAAGTGTTCTTTAACGTGCGCATTGACGTAATTCTGCACACGGGACCTCCTGCTTAACGTCCCATCCGAAGGACGAGGAGCTTTGGCCACTAAGCTCCCTTTCAGCAGCACAATCAGGGGTACAAGGGTAGTCTCCCATCCAAGTACTGTCCTGGCCCAACGTTGCTTAACTTCGGTGTTCTGATGGGAACCGGTGCAAGCTACGAGGTATGTGCTGCTGACTCGGCGAGGTATGAAGACGTGCAGAATTCTGTCTTTGGAGTGCAGAAAAGATGGTGCAGACGAGAACACAGAGTGAATGGTCACCCTGAATTCCAATCTTGAACAAGTTGACTTTTATCTCTGCATCTCGAACGCAAGAAGAAATCCCTGCCTTCAACGACGGACTTCCACACTTCATATTGCTGCAATTTTCGGCCATTGTCAGCTTAGGTGACCTGTAAAACAGGAAAAAAACCAAGACTTGGCGGCTGTGCAGAGAACATATCTGGGCCTACAACAAAACCTTATAGGACGCAAATCGGGCTCCAAAACCTGAGCCATCCAGACAGAGTAGTTGAATGAATGAATGAATGATTGTATTTGAGGGGATTTCCCCTCATCATACATACGGTACATAATGCAAGAAATGTTCAGACTTCAAAAACTCAAAACAACAGTTCACTTTCAATAACAATGTGCAGAATCAGCATGGTCAAGAAATACAGATCAGCAACGTTAAGCGTGATAATTCCTTGAACAATCCGTGTTCATAAAAAGAGAGATCTATACCGTCAGGGCAGCAAGGAACCCATGCAACGGCGTTCCTTTATTTTGAAGATCGTGAAAGCGTCAAAAACGTTGAAAGCCCGCAACGAAGAATAGGCACTGATATCGGGGGCTCAAGAATCTTGGCTGGGAGGGAATTCCAATCGCCAATAGCCTGCCCAAGGTAGGATGACCTGCCAAAATCCCTCTTGAAACAAAGAGGTCTCACTTTAAAAGCAGATCCTGACGCCCTAAGAACGTGGGACACGCGATATATTGTGAAAGCTTTTCCACCCTCCTACTAGTTGGATATGAATTGGATAGAAAGTTGTGTAGTAAAGAGACAACCTGTATATGAAAGCCTTGTAAACTCCAATCAGCAGGGAACGGAACAGACATGGCAATACACCTCACGTTTGTAGACTCCGGCGTGTCAACAGAGAGGAAAGCTTTACCGAAATTGCATTTCAATTATTCACAAAATGCTTTGCTTATACACAAAATGCTTTGCTTATGCACAAAATGCTTTGCTTATATCGCCGTCTTTTCTCTCGCCAGATTAATTGCGAAGTTCTCCTCCCTTCCCGAAGTAACTTATCCCCTCCCCTCCTTCTTCCCTGACACCCTTCACTCAAGGATGTCTGACTTCTCGGCAGATGGTGCCCTAAAGATACCTGCTAGCTGCAGCACCAGCACTAATTTTAATTTGCTAGCGATACGTCCTACCTAGAATTGCTGACTGACGTTCTTCCGACAACAAAAGACACGTCAGCATCTCTCTGTGAATCTGAATAATAATCATTTTGATAACCGTACCTACTCGTTGTCTTAGGCCCATGTACAGTACGTTGCAAAAAACCTGTTACATGGGGAATGGGAGATGATAATTTCCATTTGCAAAATACTTGTTGCACATATGGAGACGTTATGGAAGAAGGTGGTTTCCTTTTGCAAAATACTTATAACACATATTGGCTTAGATGGGACAATAAACCAAACAAGAATCATTATGTGATCGACGTGATAATGACAGCCAATGATTCTTGGTTGGTTTGTTGTCCCATCCAAGCCAAAATATATTGTGTTACAAGTATTTTTGCAAAAGGAAATCACCTTCTTCCATTCCCCCTCTATATACGTATGTAACAGGTTTTTTGCAACGTACTGTACAGGCAAAGAAAAATTAACTGTCGGGTACATGTAATCAAATGGAGCAACAATGCAGTTTTGCAAAAACTCCACTCTGCAGAAATTAAAGTTTTCCATTTTTAACCTTTGTTGCAATGGGGCACTTTTATTTTTGCTCGGCAACGGGGGCCACAGTCAAATGGTGAAAACAATGTTATTCCCGAGAGTTATTTTTTCCACACTGTACAGGGTGATTGAGAAGAGTAAAACATTGCACCGAAGCGTAAAATAATTTGCCATAACGAGTAAAATGGCGGCGGAATTAATGTACCCATGCATGTGTTTTTCCCATTTAACTATTGCCTCCGAAACTTTTTTTTCTTTCTTTTTAACTCTTATGCAGGAGGTAGAAATTAAAACGTCAGATTTCAACAAAGCGTTCTGGAGGTGTCAGATTTTAACCCTGGTTATCAAAGAGGATCTTTAATTTCTGCAGCATGGAATTTTTGCCAAAATCGAACCGGTTGCAATTTTTTACATGTATGAGTACAATTCCGCCGCCGCTATACATGCGGCCGTACTCCCCAAAGCCACAAACCCTAACCTTAGCACTCAATATAGGCAATTCATTGGATATATTTGTGTTGCGAAAATTTAATTTCTATGCGCTACACTTATTCCTTTTTCATTGTTGAAATGATGCATCTGTCCGTTGAATTGGCTTTCGAACGGCATAGGGTTAGGATTTGTGGCAATGGGGAGTAACTCTAATAATCTATAAAAGAAACGTGACCATGTAAAGAGCTGGATCCCATGGTGTGGAAAAAATTGATGAATAGTTCAGTTTTAAACGGCAAATGATTGCATTTGATCTAGTCATAAACGTACCTATATGTGTGCAATTTCTCTTGTATCGTTGTTGTACTATTGGTTGTCTTGTTATAAATCTTTGGAGTGCATTGGATAGCTCCATGTATTTGCAGCAAGAAGGTATGGTGTTCTGTGTAATTGCAAAATCTCTCTTTGCCAGCATTGGTAACCGCATTGTGACCTTTCCTTCCTCATTGTAACCTTTCTTTTTGAGACAATCTTTTGTACTCTGTAGAAATGTGAGGATCCTTCAAGAGAGTGATGATCAAATTCTTGCCAGCAAGGAAAATCAGTTTCCACATGTGGTGAATTGCAATGTGCATCAGGCCACCATCATTGAGTGGAATGAGACTGTTCTTGTTCTCTATTATAGTTGACCAATTATTATTCGCTATAGAAAATCCTTCAAGAGAGTGCACTTGCATCAGCCACTCCACATTTTTTGCCTGCTGACGTTGTTAATATGTCCACTTTTCAAATCATTTCTGCACCAGTTTCAGTCAATTCATGCCCGGGGCTACCTCCCTCACCCATCCCAACTGCGGTCGGTGCTCGCCTTCCTGCTCCTGCAGTGCAACCCAGCAGCAGGAGCGGGATGGTCAGTATTGATCCGTCAGTTGCGATGGTGGGGGGAGGATGCCACCCAGATCAGCCAGCACTCCACATTTTTTGCCTGTCGACAATGTTAATATGTCCACCTTTCAAATCATTTCTGCACCAGTTTCAGTCAATGCACGCTCGGGGCTACCTCCCTCAGCCATCCCAGCTGCGGTCAATGCTCGCCTTCCTGCTCCTGCAGTGCAACCCAGCAGCAGAAGGGGGATGGCCAGTATTGATCCGTCAGTT
>JASGXE010019304.1:0-28778 GCA_030068105.1 Sinentomon sp. SZTP_YWyxl
CATGGATTGACTCTCTCAATGATTTTTTGCAATATGAAAAATCAAAACCATGAAAACAGAATACAAATACCTACTAAAACTGGGAAGGGTTCAAAGTGAATTCCCCACCTTGGGAATTCAGAACCTTTTTTAAAAAACATTCCTGGAATTATTCCACTCAAAATTTGCTCATATGAAATTTTCCGAATCCAACGCACAGGAAATTTTAAAAGCATGGCTTCCTAGTTGGACGATGGCATTCATAATGAGAACACCCCAGCCACCCATTCACCAAAATGTCGCTACAAAATTTCGCGTAAATTTAACCTGCGAGAATTTGTTTTCAAAAAGTGCATCCGTGCATTTGATGACAAGTTTGAAACCTCACCTTGAAGGTTCCGGTATCAAATAATGGAGGAATAAATTATTTTGTAGATACCATCCGTAAAAATCTGGAACCAAATCCAGATCCTCCTCAATATTGACTCGCTCTCAAAACGCAATGCCTGAATTTTTCTTCAGAATTTATGAAATTTTTCGTCGGCCAAAAATCTTTGAACGATCATTTTAGCATTTTTTGAGAAAATTAAAATCTGCTGACAAATCTGCTGAACTATTAAATTCGAAAACCCAAATTTAAATATTTTTGCAAATTCTTATGTTTCAACGAATGTTTGTAACCTTGTGGAACAGAAGAAAAACGAATGTTGTTCCGTTCAGGTATACCTATTTATTTTATAGTGTACAACAGGCTAAGAACGGAGAATCTCATTTAGACTTTTGTCTATAGGATATCATAGATTTGAGTTATTTCCTTTGTTCCGCGAAGGCCTATCGATTTGGCTCCAAAGCCAAAAAATCAAGTAAATTAAACGAAAATAAAACAAAAACGCGGAAGAGACCTTTGAGAAAAAAAAACTTCCAAGGGAAGGATTAATTAATTTTATAGCAAGGCCTAGATCAAAGACAGGCTGTGCAGCAGAGGGCTGGCGGAGTGAACAGCAGGCAACCTTTTTTTCCGCTCCGGATCAGCAAATAGCGGAACAGTATGCACCATTCTCTGTAGTAGCAATAAATAGGTAGCAATAAATCAAGCGGCAAGAAAAAATGTGGCGTTAAAAGAAGACTGATCCATTTTCTTTATGATGTGGAACGTTTCCAACAGATCCGGAATTTAAAAGAAAAAAAAAGAACTCCGAACTTGCGAAACTTTTTTTTCTTTCTTTTGGCGCCAGGATCGGCAGGCATTTGAGAAAGGCAGTGCCGCTCCAAGAGCCTGACATACAATAGGCTTGGATCCAATCTGGGTGCAGGGCGGACCACAAGACACAAATTTCCACCGTTTACAGCATAAAGGCCAGTCTAGTAGTTCCAGTGTACACCTATCGGCGTGGGATTATGCTGCCGGGCCTTTCGATTTTGCTATTTAATTTCGTTGCTATATGAGCAATGTCAATTTCAGTGCTTTCAAAGTGTTGGTAGGCATGGCCCCAACACTTGGAAAGTACTGAAATTGAAAATGGAAACACACCCATGAAATTAAATGGGGAAATCGAAAGGCCCGGCAGCATAATGCCGCGCCGATAGGTGTCCAATCACACAAATAATAATGGCTTCAGAACAGAGTTAAATGGGCTCCTTATACATGTTCAAAATTAATTTGCTTTCGCAGCTATGCGGGTTGCGTTCTTTAAGAATAATGCCGATGTTTTGTATTGATGTCAGATGGGATTCAGAGGGAAATTTTGAGGCTTGCGCCTCCCTGGTGTATCTTTTCTCCTATGGTCGTTCGTGAAGGCATAATCGGGCGTCGTTCAGAACGGATCAACGTGGTCTCAGACGCGTTGCTTGATGATCTAAATGTCAATCATAGCGTTTGCCAACTTTTCCCAGAAGACCTTCAAAAAAGTGACAGCCCGTTTAACTCTGGGCGTCATTATTCTTTCTGTGACTATACCTCTCGGGTTTGCAGTGCCTGCGAGGATTTCAGCGGATGCCGAAATTCCAGCGTTTTTTGATGTCGGGCAAACGCTGTTCCACCACCGTCCTCTAAGTTCCAACCCAAATCCGCACTTTTTCTGGAAAATCAAAATCTCAAAATGTTTACGTACCTACGTAGGGTTGTTGATAAAAATAAAAAATAAACGGTGTTGTTAGCTTCCCATTTCAGCCAGCCTTTTCAAGAAAAAGCAAAATATTCGGCAGTCACTTTTTCCCCACAATGCAGTTTACTTTACCAAAACGCCACCAATTTTTTGGGATCACCCTGTCCAAAGGTTACTCATTCGAATTTCAACTGCCACGTTCGAAAGAGCGACAGGAATGAAAAATACGCGTGCACGCATGACGTTTCGGAGGAGAATCTGGGCCACTGGAACGAACGTTGGAATGAATGAACACTCTGGAACTGGGCGACAAAGACAAATCTCATTGCTTGGTGGCTCGAAATTCCGTCAATTCCACGCATGCTGGAATTCCCAATTCCCTCGTGCGGGAAACCAGGAACATAAAAGTTTTGCATTTAGCGGCTGCGGAATTAATGTACTCATACTCGTACATGTAAAAAATTGCGACTGTTCAGATTTTAGCAAAACTTCCTGCTGCAGAAATTAAAGATCCTCTTTTTGTAACCGAGGTCAAAATTTGTATTTGTATTTTGTATTTGTATTTGAAATTTGCGATTCAAATGCAAATATAACACACATGCACGAGAAAAACAGTCAAGGATTGCAAAAAACATATAAACAGCACAACGTAATGGACCATTAATGAGAAACATATGAGAGAAACAAAGTTAAAAGAAAAAACAACGACAAATTAAAGTCAAATGGGGAGAGTTTGAAAAAGAAGCGTTTAACTCAAGTTTAATTAAGGAGCGGTCAAATTTCTAATCAAGTTCGAGTCCTTGGGGAGAGAATTCCATTCCCGAAGGGTTTTAGGGAAAAAAGAATGAAAGTGTGTGTTTAATTTTATAGTAGGAACCAAAAATTTGTTGGCGTGGGAGCGGCTGCTATTGAACTGGCTTGCTCGAATTTCATCTGGAAGAGGGATGATCAGGGAACACCTGAGGATTTTCTTCAAAGTATAAAGGCGTCTCTCCGACCTTCTAACAAACAGAGGTGAGAGGCCGAGCCCACTAAGCATAGCCGTTACACTGGATGTGTAGCCATAGTCGTTCATGATGAACCGGGCCGCACTTCTCAGCACCTTTTCAAGCGCGTCAATGTGACATACAAGAAAGTCACATTATGTCAGAATGTGACATACAAAAAATCTGACACCTCGAGAAAGCTTTGTTAAAATATGGCGCTTTAATTTGTACCGCCTACATAAGAATAAAAAGAAAGAAAAACGTTTCGGAGGCAACAGTTAATGGGAATAAAAGCACAATGTATTGTGAGTAGTAGGCACATTAATTCCGTTGCCACTATGGACATGAATTCCATCGCCGTGTCATGACGGCATAAAATGACTGACAGAAAATGTTTGCGCTGCTGAGCAGGTGGAGACGCGTGTGGCTACGGTGACCTCAACCCGCATGCGGGGAAATGACGCAATGTTAGCCACTTCTGGGAAACAAAGTTGAAAGTTCCGGCTCTTGGCAAGCAGGGGGAAAAGTGCGATCGAATCGGCAGCAAACGAACGTGCTGGCAGGGTTACTCAAATCGGGTATTAAACGCTTCGTTTCCATGCATGCGAAAATCGGTTGCCTCGTTTTCCCGATGGCCCGTGACACCACACTCTCCATCGCAAAATGCTTCACCGAATGGGGTTGGCAAAACGGAATTTTCAGCAAATCTTTGGCGAGGAAGCAGGGCCAGACGACTTTCGGAAAATCCTGAAGAGTTTCTGTCTGGTGGAAAGAATTGTGCGTTGGTTGACTGAAGTGGAAACATACTGGGTGACCCAGAAGTAACGCAAAAAATTCCTTATGCCGTGGCATGGAGTGCGATTTCGTGCCGAATTACTATTCTTGTATCAAAATGTCCTGTCCTTCTGCTGTTGCAGGTTTCTATCTTCCTTCTTCCTACATTTATACACTTTTGGCTGGTTGTTTAAGGCATCTGTTGGTCCTTCTGCAATGCCGGCAGTTTTTTCCATTCCTGAAAGTATGGAGCTAATCCGTTTGCGAGGAGACTACGACTGCTCCATGCAAGAAGTGCAAGATCTGTTTGCTGCTCGTCACCCTGGTAGGCTGACCCCTTCTCTGTCGACCATTAAACGCTTGGCAGACAAGTTCGCGGAGACGGGGAGAGTAAGAATGATGCTGCCAAATCAGGACGGCCTCGTGCCTCGTTCTGACCTCCGATGAAAATCCCCCTGCGGAAATGGAGCATATCGAAGCTCACCCAAGATCATCTGCTTGCCAATGAGGATGACTCAGGCTGTTGGTCTCAGAAGAAAGACAACCTTCAAAGAATCTTCAAGGAGCAGGACTATCACCCTTACAAGCCAGTAGATATTCAGACGCCCTTGCCAGACGACAGGCCGAAAAGATTGAACTTTTGTCGGTGAAAGCAAGCTGAAATTGAGGCACTGTCAACGTTTTTGGAGACCTGAACCCCCTCGATTTTATGTGGGGAACCATCAAAGATAGAATCTACTCAAAATGGCCCGCCACCGTACCCAACTAAGGGAGAACATCCAGGCAGAGTATGCTTGATGTCACATAACAGACAATCATCAACGTCTTGAATTACTGTTCCCGACTGGAGCGATGTGTGGCGCACGAGGATGATACTTTGCCGGTGTAGATATCATTCTATCAATTGCACTAGAATACCACCAAAATACTGAACTAGTAAACATAGACGTTTTTTGCGTTACTTCTGGGTCACCCAGTATTTCGAGGCAGATACGAGTATGGTGGCGGCGGAATTAATGTACCTACCAATCATGCATGTGTTTTTTCCATTTACCTGTTGCCCCCGATTTTTTTTTCTTTTTTTTTATTCTTAGGCAGGCGGTAGAAAATAAATCGCCAGAGTTCAACAAAACATTCTTGAGGTGTCAGATTTTGACCTCGGTTGCGCAAAAGAGGATCTTCAATTTCTGCAGCATATAATGTTTGCCAAAATCTGAACGATCCCAATTTTTTCATGTTGCCTATTACGAGTACATTTATTCCACCGCCGCTGTACCCATGTAACAGTCGATGCAGGAGCCAGGAAACGACTTCTGAGTAGTGTTTCCAAACCGCATGTCGTTTTCGCCTGGAACTTCCGGAGAGAGCGGCCAAGTGGATCAGCCTCATATAAACCCACAATGGGACAATCCTTCAACTCATTTTCCAAGCGATCACGTTTTCGCTATTTCCGATGACCTAAAACTTTTATGCATCAGGCCTGCTCTTTATTCAGCCATTTTTTGACAAAGTCCTTCGCCGTTTAGCATAATGGGGCATTAACATGATGCTCTACAGGGTGGTATCTAAACACCACACGTGACATCAGCCCAGAAATCGAAAGGTACCTATACGGAGATTATCAAAAGTCCTCGAACATGGACGATAACACAGGCGGCGCCATGTATAGTGGCGGCGGAAAAAGATTACTCATACATGTGTTTTTCCCATCTAACTGTTGCCTCCGAAACGTTTTTTTCTTTCTTTTTACTCGTGCATTTGGTAGAAATTAAAGCGCCAAATTGCAACGGAGCTTTCTGGAGGTGTCAGATTTTGACATCAGTTATGAAAGAGGATCTTTTATTTTTACAGCATGGAGTTTTTGCTAAAATCTGAAGAATGGAAATTTTTCACATGTATGGGTAATCTTTTTCCGCCACCAGTATACCTAATTTCAACAGGGCTTGGTGCAACTTCACGCCTCACACGAGTGTCATGATGTTTTGCGGCGCATGTTGCCATTGATTCTGTGATTCGGTGATTTTTGCCGCTTTCTCTGGAATGATGATGGCCTTCGCTGGACAGAGAGCCAAGACAGGCTGCAGACCCGACAAGCGAGAGAATTCTTCGTCAAATTGCACTCTTGCATGTTGTCCTGAATTTGGTATCACCGGAGGAAACTGTATCTGAGTGAAAACGAAACTGACTGTGAGAGAATCCGACTTCATCATCTCCATTTTTCACTGTCAGAAACACGTTTCCGCTTTGTACCGCAGATCAAATCCTCCGCAGTGAATCAAATTAGGATCTAGAAAATTTGCTAATAAAAAACACCAATTGCGTCAGATTCAGCTGTGTCAGTGACACAGCCATTCCACGTCCACCTTTGCACCCACAAATTTTAGCGTGTGGTCACCATGCAGTCCTGGGTAAGTAACACTGCTGTCACTGCGCGAAAGTGTCATCCGTTTAATTCATCATGACATCAGACATCAAGATGCTTGTTGGTTGGGCCAGTGCCTCCTGCAACACAAGGCCGTTGCACGAGTTTGTGACGTCATAATGAGTGGATGGTGGAAAAGAGGAAAAGACAATGCGAGTATGGTGCGTCCGCGATGTGCTGCCCACGGAAACTTGAAATTTCTCTTGAACCGATTAACCGATTTTGATGAGACTTGATTTGCTGGAAAGCTGAAAATTTGATCATTTCAATGGTGTATAACAACCCCCAACTTTTCATGCTGAAGCTCCAATAGAATTTGAGGGATAAACGTGTTCAAGTTAAGAAATGATCCAATTCCGGCTTCGTGCCACATATTTTCAATGACTGTGAGATTTTTTCTGTTGCAACATGGTTTCCACCTGCGAGAAAGTTGTAGAGGAAGCTTTCAGCTTTCCAAAAACACCAAAATCATTGAATTTGAGCACCATTTCACTATTTTGTGACCAGAGAAAAAGCGACACGGCAGCATCGTTTGGACGTTTTGTTTTTGAGTGGGGAAGAGGCCGCGACTCCCTGGGATTTCCAGGGAGGCGCCGCATCTGCTTCCCCGCTCAAAAACAAAACAATGCTGCCATGTGTTTTCTCTGGTCATAAAAATATTGTCAAATGGTGTTCAAATTCAATGATTTTGGTGTTTTTGGAAAGCTGAAAGCTTCCTCTACAACTTTCTCGCAGGTGGAAACCATGTCACAACGGAAAAAATCGCACAATCATTGAAAATATGTGGCACGAAGCCGGAATTGGATTACTTCTTAACTTGAACACGTTTATCCCTCAAATTCTATTGGAGCTTCAGCATGAAAAGTTAGGGGTTGTCATACACCATTGAAACAGTCAAATTTTCAGCTTTCCAGCAAATCAAGTCTCATCAAAATCGGTTAATCGGTTCAAGAGAAATGTCAAGTTTCCGTGGGCAGCACACCTCGGACGCAGCTCACCCGCATTGTCTTTTCCTGTTTTCCACCATCCACTATTTATGACGTCACGCCATTTTTACTTCTCGTGCAAAGGCCTTGCGTTGTAGGAGGCACTGGTTGGGCCCATTGTTTTGTATTGTATTTGATGTTTCAGCTTGCGATATAAATGCAAACATTTGAAAGAACAAAAATGACAAAATTTAATAATTGAAAAGGCGACGAAACGATTTTACATAAAATCAGTATGTGGCAATCAAGCAATATAGGTACAAGAACAAAAATATTTGATGGAGTTAACCTCTGGTAGCAGGAGAATTTCTGATCAAATAAGAGTCCTTGGGCAGATAATTCCACTCCCGAAGGGTTTTCGGAAAAAAATGGAAATGAGTGTTCAGCTTCACAGTGGGAACCAAAAACTGCATCCAGCTTCACAGTGGGAACCATTGGTACGTGAGCACACATTTCAGCAACAGCCTGCATCGACCCACGCACGCACGCATATCAACCACTGTCTGTTTAGGCCTAAGTCGACTTTAGGCTAAGGCTAAAATTCTGCAGGCAGGAACTGACCTGGACAGTTTTTAGTGAATTATTCATGGTTTTAGGCATTTTTCGGCAGTATTTTGATCGTTTTTAAGTATTTTAGGACGTTTTAGGTATTCCAGTGCTTTTTGGCAACACTGGTTTTATTATTATTATTATTATTATTATTATTATTATTATTATTATTATTATTATTATTATTATTAAAAAACAATACTGCCACAAGTGGTAAATGGTGACAGTAGCGAAGAATACAGTGATTCAGAGTCAGGTAGATAGTCAGAAACTAAAAAGAGAGAAAAAAAAACACAACAAAAGATTCAAAATCCAAAACTGGGTAACAAAATTGGCACACACTAAGAAGCATACTGTGCGACGCCTGTTTGCAACAGAGCTTTAGATAAGATTGGGGATTCTGAGGTGAGGCTGTTCCAATCCCTGATGGTTCTTGGGAAAAAAGAAGTGAACAGGACATTTGTCTTACAAATTGGAGCACGGAAAGAGAGACCATTATCCGTTCTGCGTTGACTAGGCTTAACAAAATAGGGCGTAGGCATGCAAAAATTCACAGAATTCGTAACAATGTCTGAAAAAAGCTTAATCCTATGCTCCCTACGTCTTGCCGCCAGAGGTTCCAGACAAAGAAAATTTAACAAGTTGGTGACACTTGCAGTCCGCTCGTAAGTTGCTGTTATCATACGTGCTGCTCGTCTCTGAATCATCTCAATGTTTGCGATATCACCCTGACAGGTGGGATCCCAAACAGCGCACGCATATTCGAGCACGGGGCGAACAATCGATTTATAGGATTTTAATTTTGCTTGCTGGGAGGATGAAAACATATTCCGATTTATAAAAGCAAGGACTTTTCTTGCCTTATCGCAAGTAAAATTAATATGATCTCTCCATGACAGATTGGAGCTGAGAACAAGTTTTATAGTTTTACGTATTTTTTTTCGGGTACCTTTCTTGGTAGCTATTGTATTTTACGAGGTATTTTAGGTAGTTTTAAGTATATTCCAATGTTTTTGGTCGTCGGTACTGAAACACACACGCATGGGCATTTCCCTGGGCATTCCAACATGTGCTGAGTTGGGTTGGGTTAGGTCACAAGTTAGGTTAGATTGGGTCAGGTTGGGCCAGAGTTGATCTACATAGAGCAACCCAATCTGGCCCAACCTGACCTGCCCAAACCCAACTCAGCACATGACGGGAAATGCCCATGCGAAGAGTGCCGTTTTAGCATTCATGAAAAAGGAGACAGGCCATGCGAAATGAAAAAAAAATTAGACGAAAAGAAAACTTGCATTGAAAACTTTCAAAATAAAAGCTTAAAAGTCTGCCACACAAACCTTTGTCTGTCCATGATGAATATCGTCAAGCAATCCACGTTCCACCTTCAACGCTCGGGTCTGCAATGGCCTTCGCCGTCGCTTGTGGATGGTCAGGAAACGACCGGTGTGAAGGGGTCTATGCTCGCGAAGGTCCATCGTGGCAAGCAGGATCGAGTCACTTTCAGCCGAGGACAGGTCGGATGCCGGACTGGGTCGGCCCCTCACACCGGCAGCAGCCAGGGCGGACGACCTCCGCCGAATTCCCGACGACGTCACCTCAGGTTCTGGACCCTCCTCATCGGCTGTTGATGATGAGTCAAAACCGGACACATCACCTGAAAAGTAAACAAAGAAGAAATGAAATAAGGACACCGACCTCAAGAATAGCAGAGGTCATCCGACTGCATAGCTCTTGACCTGCGAATTTCTCTCACCTTGTCATTGTGAGAGGTTCATGGCAGCAACACAAGTTCAGCGACTGTTATTTCAGGCTACAATTCCGAATCCCTGCCTTCATATACTTCATCTCACCACCGTGGAGGACTGGAAAATTTGGTAGTCATGCTCCCATATAGTTCATCTGACCAGCGTGGAGGACTGGAAAATTTGGTAGTCATGCTCCCATATAGTTCATCTCACCAGCGTGGAGGACTGGAAAATTTGGTAGTCATGCTCCCATATAGTTCATCTCACCAGCGTGGAGGGCTGGAAAATTTGGTAGTCATTGTCCTGTAAACTCAGAATGGGAAAGTTAGGATTGAGATCAGAGGTAAAACTGCTCAAGGTTGAGTCAGCTTATCGATTGGCAATGTAAACAAAAGCTTCAAAAGCCCCGAGTTCACAGTACTATTGAAATCTGAAAGGCATTCAGATCAGTAGTTAGGACCTCAGTTATACGTATAAAACAACCATTTGCCACAACTGATACAGAAGAAACATTATCCAGATATGGACCCACGGTAAAAATAGACTTCACCGGAAGATTCTAATCGCCATCGCAGAAACCTTTGAGCATTTTTGTCACAATGATGGACATAAGGGATTGGTGTGGCTCCCGGCCAGGCACGAAAGTCCGGCCAGGCATTTTTCTCAATGAGAAAAATGGTTTTGCCATACAGAACAGTGGACAAAACTTTACAATCGCGGCAGCTGTGGTTGGTACACCTTGTTCCATTTGAAGATATGAGCTGAGAATGCTTCACACACTTCCATTTAAATACACAGAAAAACTTTAATTTCTATGCCGAAAATGAAGTTCTCGACCGAGTTTTCATTGTTGAAAGAATTCTGAATTCATTCTGAGCACACTTGGAAGCAATCTTAGCTTTTATTTTCAAGTAGAATGAGGTAGTATACATTTGGTGTCGCAAACTTCCGAGACGTGATTCACAGTTCCTTTTCGTCATTTCGTAATTAAAGCGAACCAAACCTGACCTGTAGCCCCCTACCCTCACTCCCTATTGCTTGTTGTCAACCTAATGGTTGGTATCCGCCTGTAAAGCCGGAAAAACGTCCATGAAGTCGCGTATCCACGTGTAAAGTTCAACCGAACAGCGGACACTCACCAACGGGCAATGCACGACAAGAATGCTGCCCATTCAGGTCCTTTGTGACAGCATTACTTTAACACGGAATGCGAGTTGCAGCGAAAATTTGGAAGACAAACCAGCGTTGCGACAGCAAATGGGCTGTCTGCACAGGACGAGGACGATTTGATAACATATAGGTACATACGATACAAGTCCTTGCCTCTGTGGCAGCAGATTGCCTGAAATTCTCCTTCAGCCACACAGGCCGACACAAATCCATGTCATGCGAATTTTTCGCTTTTTGTTGCGCACGTTCCTTCATTAGCAAAAAAGCATTTGAAAACAACGAAAACTGCACTTTTGTCTGCCAGCAGACGTCGACGTCGCACGACAAAAAGAACGTTACAAAAGCATCGGACGAAAAGTGGCCATGAATGACGCATGAAAAAACGTGCATTTGCGAGACAAAAACAGAACAGAAAATCGTGACAAAGCGTTGCTTCAAAACGGAAGGTTCATTCAAAGGAAACACAAGGACGAATCGCAAAAAACGCGCGGAAAATAAAAACTGCAATGTCTGCCGAAAAGAAATCAGGGAGGGACTCGAAATCCACAGGGAAGACATTTGCACGGAAATATGGGGAGAATTCTACTTTCATGGAAACTTGTACTTACTGCTGCAACCCCAGACCAAGGCATCACTAAATACCATGATTAAGACTAAATACCCAGGCACGCGGAGTTCGAGTCGGCGCCATCTACGAGAAAGTACGAGAAAGTACGAGAAAGCACGAGAAATTGTGTTTCACTTTTTCGCCGCTTGTCGCTTTTAGACGCAGGAGCGCGCAATGGAATGAAAGCCACTGCGATCATTTCTGATGCTGCATTTCTGCGAATTTTGTGTCACAAGGCTCAAAAATGGTGGGTTTGAGATGCCTCAAAATTGGTGGGCATTTAGTGATGCCTTGCCCAGACCCTCTGAATTTGCCAGTCCCAAGTCGCAAATCAAGGAAACATGGACAGGCTGACCTGAAAGCGTCATTCGAATATTGATTCTGCATGTGACCAATTTTGAAAGAGGCGCAAGTCATGATGCAAATGATGTCGACGTTTTTTCTTGAACGATCTTGGAAAGTGCATCCTGCGAATTAAAATATCAAAGTTTCGCTCAACGTGGTTCCCAATATTGGACAAACCTCCGAAGACACGTGTCTCAGTGCCATCACTCAACGAAGTTGTTCACCTCAACGATCTCAACTCAACTGCAACCTCCAGAGAAATGGCGGCCAGTCCAGTGGATCAGACTACAGAAAATGAGAGAGCGACTTCGAAGCCACGAGGCGATGAAGTCGGGCTCAGATTCGCCCCCCTTTGAATCCAAATGATGCAAGTTCCAACCAAACCAATGCTGGGACTTTCGGATGACCCTTTTACAAAACGGTTCAACGAGAAAGGCAAACTCTCGATACTGCACAGTGACGACAGAGGCTTCAGGTCCTGGGCGAAGGACATTTAGCTGTTTTTCATGAGCATATGTCAGCTGTTTCCGCGCCAGATGGTTCCCCATTCAATCTGGTTCACCGAAAGAGAGGGGTGGTGGAATCGAAGAACATAATTTCGGGGCAGATCACTGGTTAAACCCATTTGGAACCCCAAGGGGAAAAAGGTTCGCCAGGTCTCGTGGTTGGGCTCCCCTGCAGGGGTCACCAACTTTTGTCCTCGCAGCTCCCCAGAATATTAATCCTGCGTGCACTTCGCCGCCTGGAAAACACACGGAGGGCATTGGCCAGTCGCCATTGAAGAAGAAGAAAAGGAAATGAATGAACAACCTTTGCGCTGTTTTGGCCCCTGCACCCCCTATTGTTTCTGCATCCCGACGCTCCTGGGCCATCATGAAGAACTTGCTTAGAAGTGCAAACAATCATTGCAAAAATGCTCACGCAGTAATTAAAAATCAATGTCAAAACAATCATGAAGTAAAGAAACAGCACTGGCTCAGGAATATTGAACAAAGAAATTTATTTAAATTAAAATCCATTTAAGGCAATCTCCGTTGGCACTTGGCAGTCGACCGCAGTCAATGAGGCGCAATGTCGACAGCCAATTTCATTCGCGCCTCGCAACTCAAGTCTTGCGACCTCTTTGCTTGCGACAGCAAGAAAGCTGGGCTGGGCCTCCCAATCTGGGCAAACTCAGCAACACGTGACGCGACGCGACGCCAAAGAAATCGCGTTTTCAATGTCGCGATAACAGTTTTACATGCTGCAATGAAAATGGGCACGTCGGGATACAATATTATTTTTTATGTGTGTGAACATTGCAACGCCTTTGGCAGTTTAGACTGGACCAAAAACATCACCTGATACATTTCAGGCATCTGCAATAAGTCGCCCCAAACTTGCATGTGGATCAATCCTTTCATCTCTAAAAAAATAATTTTGGGGTTCGTTTGAAATAATTCGCCCCTGAAAAACAATCGGCGCTGCAATCGGTGAAATAAGTAAAAATGAGCTTTGCATATTCCTCGAATTAGTTAGGGGCACGTTTGGAATGATTCGCCCCTAAAAAACAATCGGCGCTGCAATCGGTGCATATATAAAATGCGCTTTGCATATTCCTCGCATAAGTTATGGGCAAGAAATTCTTGGGAAGTTCGTCCTCTGGCACAATAGGCGCTGCAATCGGTGCATTAAATAAAAATGCGTTTTGCATTTTCCTCGAATTAGTTGGGGACAACATTGTAATGATTAGCCCTTGACAATTAATTGGCGCTGCAATTGATGCACTTAATAAAAATGCACTTTGCACATCCCTCGACTTGCTTCGGGACACTCTTGGAAAGTGTTTCAGGGCCTATTCCAACTTTAAAACCCTAAGGTCAAATCATTCCAAAAAAACGAAAAAAAAAACGAAAAGTACCAAAATCCAGTTGACAACGGCACCATGACATCAGATCGGACTCCCGCAAAAGGCCAAAAAGGTTCGACAGCTCAGCACCGAAAGACAAAACTGAAATTCTGAATGTCTGACAAACTTTGAAGCGACGCCACATAAATACGGCAAACTGTCATGTGGGCTGCTTGGAAATCTTTCACGGGACCCCCAGGAAGACGCCTCTATGCATGGATAACATCGACAGATAGCATCTGTTTGCGGTCAAGTCATTAGCACCAGCCTATATGCGCAACAGGCCAACTATGACTCTCAAAAAGGTGTTTTTGGGTCATGCGCATCAACAACGTCGGAATCTTCTGTATCGTCATCGAAAACAGCTATTCCGAGCGGCAATCCCATGTACTGGGTAACTCGAAAACAGCTATTCCGAGCGGCAATCCCATGTACTGGGTAACTCGAAAACGCTATTCCGAGCGGCAATCCCATGTACTATGGGTAACTCGAAAACAGCTATTCCGAGCTGCAATTCCATGTACTGGGTGACCTTTGTGGAAACCTTATAGCTTAGCAGCAGTCATCATTCGACAAAGCGCGAGATTGCAACACAGCTTTATGGAGTTGACAGTCTTCCAGACATCGGCAGCACGTGTAAAAGAGGATTTTTATTTCTGCTGCATTGATTTTTTGCTAAAATCTCAACAGTCACACGTTTACCTGCAGGTACGATTACATTAATTCCGACACCAGTTCACAAGGAATGAGAATACAACAATTGCGTCTTCTGTTTCAGTTCCTCGGGAGAAAGCTGCGTGTACAGTGGGGACGAAATTAATGACCTCACATATGAGAAAACTGTGACTGCTAGACTGTTCAGATTTTAGTAAACAATCGATGCTATAATGCACAAATTAGCGAGGTCAAAATCTGTCAGCTCTAGAAAGCTCTGTTGATTTCTACCGCCTGCATAAGAGGAAAAAGAAAGAAAAAAGATTCGGAGGCCAGTTAAATGGGAAATACACATGTATGCGGATACATTAATTCCGCAGCTACTATACCTCTCTTGCAAAGCAATCGCAATACCCACAGTTATAAATACTGGGCGATGTGCTCATTCATAAACTTGTGGCAAGCAAGACTTGTCAGGCACCCTTTTTAGAAATAGAAGTTTTGGCATACGTTGAAAGCGATGGTTGATGTTTGCAAATTCCAAAATCACGGATTTTTTCAGTTGGCAATTCAAATATGTGTCGGCAAGGGAGATAATAGCATTGTGCGAACTGCGTTTAACATTCCTTGCATGTTTGGAGCATTTGCCCCTGCCCCCTCCAGTTCTGGTAGGGAGGCCGCGCATTGCCCTGGCCGCCCTGGCACTCGAATTCTGAATTGCCCCGATGTACAGGTATCCCAAAAGTCACTTTGACAACACCTGCCATTTGCTAGTTTTCAATCTTCTCTTGTGGGGCTATTTCTACAGATTTCAGGTTCAGATTGGGCAAGCTGCCTTCTGCAGGTGCTATCCATTCGAATTGGAACAAACTCCACTCCAAGCTTCAGAGTTGCTTCAAAACTGCAATGCACTTTTCTGTGGTTGACAAGTGACTTTTGGGAACCTCTGTATAACACCGCCTGCTGGCCCAGTTTCTGACAGTAGGCCTAAGCTATCACCAGTCACTGAGCTCGATCTACGTCCTGACTGCGCAAAAAGTGCAAATTGATGACGATCTGCAAAAAGATTAGTGGAGAGGCAGGCATTTATTTAGGCCCGCAATCACGCTGACAACAGCAACTCTGTAAGCCAATGAACCAACATACCAAACAGCTTAAAACGCCTTTTTGAAGAGTGGGGCCGGGAATGCCAAACTATTCTTCCGCCTCATTAAGCTACAATAAAAGAGCTGCTGAAATATGTCTATATGCTGTGCAAATACGTATACTCGCAGAGAGAGGTCTGCTCTGGGAATAAAGCGTGCGCCTGATGATAATAACTGACCTAGTTTAGCAGAAAACGTTTTTTTTCGCAACTGAGATCACCGGATGAATTGCAAATGAGGACCGCCATGCATGGTTGTAGAAAGTAGAGGCAGTTGTGGGGAGCTAAATGATGGCCACTCAAGTGTGATGCGCATGAAACTCCATCATATAACCGTAGTTTGGGCATGATTTCCGGGATCGAGATGCATTTTACCGAAGCCGTTGGAAGGAAGCATCGCTTGGCCTGACCCCGTAAGACGAATGGTCCGACGCTCGGCGAATGCAATTTGCGAGGATTTTTGTCCTTTTTGAAAAAAAACAGCCACGTGGTTTGATTTCGCAGAAAATTGTTGTGAATTTTGCAGCATAAAAACGCAGAACAAAGCGATTTATCATCTTAAACATTAAATTTTGGGGTAATGTCATTCATAAGGGGGGACAAAATTGCACGATCGCGGTGAAACATTTTCAGTAAATATAGCCATACCAGGGCAATAGAAACAATAGGCCAGGGCAACAATAGGCCAGGCCAGGGCAATAGAAATAAATAGTATTCTATTGCCCTGGCCATACTATATGAGCCGTGCAATTGTGTCGCCTTTTGGCAACAGAAGACGGCACGGGGTGTCCTTTTTCCTTCTGTCGTGCAATTGTGTACCCCTCTGACATCGACAAACGGTTTTCTTTTTGCATTTTCTTCGTTTTATACTTGGGAACCTTTCCTTTTTTTTCTCATTTATTTATTGCGGGCTGAGAAAAATATAGAGTTTAGTCGTTTTAGTTGTTTGGTCAGGAATGTCTGGTTAGGTTAGATTGGGTTCGGTTAAGTCCAGGTAGTTTTAAGTAAGGTTTCGATTTCACTAAATACAGAACCATAACCCTAACCTAACCTAACCTCATTGGACTGAGATAGAATTGGACAAAGGAGGGCGTTTTCGAGGGTTTTTTTGCATGGAAGTGGTAGCTTACACCTGTCCAAACTAAACTAAACCTAACCTGACCTAACCTAACCCGGAGAAATTAAAAAAAAAATCAGCCTCCAAAAATGCAAAAATTCTGCCCCAGTCCACTTCTGCCTCAGTTCGTTCTGCCCCAGTCACCGGTCCCGCGAAAACACGTGCGCAACCGTTAAACGACGATGTTACAGGTAGGAGCCGGGATGAGAAACCGCAGTCGAACGGACAAAACGTTCTTGTTCGCTGTAGATATACGAGTACGAGACAATGCGTTTGTCCAAGGTCAGCAGCAATCATGCGACCAGCTGTTTAATTCTCATCACGAAATTTGTTTATTACGTAAAGATTTTGGATTTGTTGATTTGGGAGGAGGACATCCATTGAAATGAAATCACGCCACCGCTTCAGCGCGCACGGCAATTGACATTGAAAAACACGTTTTTCCATAAAAGAACCTGAGAAGTTGGTAAAAAGGCCCGCGTGACATAAATTTACGACATGAATGGGCACAATTATTGTCGATAGAATCGGAGGATACGAAAAAACCAAATCACAGACCGCTTCAAAACGAGAGAAAGGTTGGAACTCCGAAGACCCAATGCACTTTTGTCATGACGACAAAGAAAGCAGAGAGCTGAACTGTTCTTTCGAGCTCTAAAGTCCGTTCATTCTCCGAAAACACGCCGAAAACGCAAAGCGCGTTTTCGGAGAATTTGAGAGAAATTTATGGAGAATGGGCTTTTCGGCACATTCGATCAGAGGACAAACCCGAGCGGGCACGGGACAGGATTGATGAAATTCTTCATTTCCCATCTTGAGTGACAGCAGCCACACGGCCGGTGGCTCGGAGTGAACCTTGTTGCACAACTTGGGCTCGCAAGGAGAACTTTTTTGCCGAAAAAAGTCTGCCCACTTGTTCATGAAAATTGTCAATCTGTTGCTGAACCGAACACTGGTTTTGAGGTTTTCCTGTTAACGCCAACAGTTTCTCACGCGTTCCCATAAAGAGTCGATCGGAAATGTTGTTCGTGTCGAGAGGCATTTGACGGTTCGATGACCCTGGACGTTTCCTGATGCGTGATAAACCACGATTTCAACTATAACCACAAGCCCGGTTGTTTATCTGTATAGCCGTGGGATACCAACTCAAGCGTCAAGAAAACTCAGAATTACGATGGGAAACCAATCGCAGAAATTCCCTCCAAACTGTGGCTTTGGGGCTGCAACAGAAAAATCCGGTGCAGTCAAACTACATTTCCAATAATTGTTGCCATTGTTACATTCCAGCGCAATCAGAACACTGCGTGGCGCCTCGTGTGGGAAACTGCAGTGAAAGAAATACGAATTTCCAGAAAAACCGTCGGAATCAAACAATACCTTGGAACAAAAATGGAACGAATAAGGGAACTCTCGGCAACATCACAGTAACACAGGGAATAATGGTCGCTGCGCAAACAAGCCGAAGACACACAAGTCATGGGATAACGTGCCATAAACGTTGATAATGTTTGATTTGCGAGTATTTGGAGCAAACATTAAACATGGATCAATTTCTGCACTTCGAGCACATCAGATACAAATTTCAGGACCGAAAACACTTTACGGGAAATCAAGATGTTTGAAAGTCCAAAATGGGATTCGTCCCAAAAACCGGTAAATTTACATCACAAATCTGTTTTGAATTCTATTTTGCATTGTGAAGTGGACCATAGGTACGAATAGGTATGCCTGGCTCGTACGTCGGCGCTTCTGTGCTTCAGGGAAATGAGGTGGAATGGGGGTGAAAACAGTGAGCCAAGCAGAAAGACAAATGGATAATGGCGAGGCAAGGATAAAATCCGCAATCACGGTTTTGAACAAAATTACTTCGACTCTGGTGAAGGAAGGGACCTCTATAGGTACCGATAGAAATAGTTCGCATAATTCGAAGTTATCGTGACTGAATGCCATTATCGGATAATGATTGGGAAGAGAACAAGAAGGGCGCGGCGAAGGCCATATCATCACGCAGAATGGGTAATGCAGGGCAGAGGCATAGAAAGACACACAGCAGACAGCTTTTCCGAAAGGTAGTCTACGGCGTCGCTGTGCAGTGTGCACAAATAAATTCCAAAAGAGAACAAAGGCTTTTTCGTTTGTGAAGAATCACTGTGTACCTAAAAGATGGATTTACCGAAGGAAAGACAGGAATGTGCCTGCCCACGGTGAATGCCCATGGATAACCCACGGTCATTCACCACGCATGTCTTTACTCTGTCGAGAAAACAGCGGGTAACTGATGCCCAAAAAAACGGACATCCCCATGATTCCATTTTACATACTCCTCATTATTCCACTTGAAAATATGAGCCAAGAATGCTCCCAAGTGTGCTCAGAGTGAATTCAAAATTCTTTCAACAATGGAAACTCGGTCGTCAACAATGACAACTCGGTCGTCAACAATGACAACTCGGTCGAAAACTTCTTTCTCGGCATATAAATTAAAGTTTTTCTGTGCATTTAAATGGAAGAGTGTTAAGCATTCTCAGCTCATATCTTCATGTGGAATGAGCTGTAACCCTTTTCATGGGGAGCTCCACCATTGTCCGCAACAATGCAAAAATTCAACAATGGGCTTTTTGTTCGTTTCTCGACCCTCTTATTCGCAGAGATTTTTCAATGAAAATTATGCGGAATAGAAATGAAAGTTTTTCTCATTGTAACATCCTATGTAATGTAGATCGAGGGACATTCTCGGCCGTATTCCCCATTGCAACTCACCCTCAGGTGCCACTCAATAACCAATTCAATAGACAGATTTGTGTTGTGAAAATTCCATTTCTATGCACAACACTTATTCTTATCGCATTATTGGACAAATGCATCCGTCTGTTGAATTGGCTATTGAGTTGAACCTGAGGGTGAGTTGCAATGGGGAATTCGGCCGTCTCTGTGTTGCACTTTTCACATCGATGTCTGTGACCATGGTCTGCAGACATGCACCCGCGACAACCAAATACTTTTTTTCGCACGCCAATTTCTGATTTTATCTCCGCAATTGCTGGCGACGGCGTGACATTTATCATCAGATAATACACATCAAGGGCAACTTCACACCAGAGGCAAAAGCTTTCAACCATCACTGTTATCGTGAATGCACGAAGGATTGAAGCTGTGCCTTTCCAGCTCATCAAAATTTCTCCTGCGGATTTCAAACTATATGTGCGCTCAACTATAGGTACCTGAATTTCGTTTGCGGGTGAACTGTCTTCGCCATGCACACTCCCACCCCTGAGAATGCCTGAAAAACTCTTGCCCGGAAATGTCGCGAAAAATCGATGCTTTCTTTTTTAAAGAATTGCATGTTTCGTCGCCTTCTTTTTCAGGATTCAGGATTCAGTCATGTGTTGTTGTCTGAATGGTGGCTTTTGATTTGAATCAGTGAATGACGGGTTTGAAAATCGACGTCTCATGTCCGTGAAATTGAGTTTGCATGTCCATCACATCGAATCATAAAAATCAACTCAGTTAAGTTGCTAAAGAAGCCTTTGCAAGAAATTAACGCAATGCTTGTTGGCTATATATACGTACACTCTAAACACGAAGTTCAGCTTGGAACACCAGATTTTAACATGGGCTTAGATGGGAGGTGTTCTTTTAGGAACACACGTTTTGTTTTTGGAACACTATAAGTGTTCCATTTGGAACACTCATGGTGTTCCGAAACACCTAATGTATTCCAAATCTGTGACATTGCTATCACAGATTTGGAACACATTAGGTGTTTCGGAACACCATAAGTGTTCCAAATGGAACACTTATAGTGTTCCAAAAACAAAACGTGTGTTCCTCAAAGAACACCTCCCATCTAAGCTCATGTTAAAATATGGTGTTCCAACCTGAGCTTCGTATTTAGAGTGAAGCATTCTTCTCAAAGAACTCAACCCGCATAACCTGAAAGCAAGTGAATTTTGTAGATGCAGAGGCCCTTAATTTGTTTATGTGACTGTACAAAAGCGGGCAAGTTCTTTAATGTCCCGAGTGATCGCCGGTTACAATGCATCCAACAATTGCGGGATATTGCGCGATTTCCGCGCTGAAAATCGCGTAGAGATAATGGCAACCCACAATGTCGGGACACAACGCGCGGGTCGGGTCAAAAGCGAAACCTCATTCCCCTTTCTTCAAAAGCCCGTCGGTGACTGCGAGGCAGGCATACTTGCGTCAGAGAGATCAGGTCATGGGTAAAGTTGCGGGTAAAAGCGCTTCCATGTATTTCTTCATTTGATTTCGCATTTCACCCGCAGTTGCAGGTAAACCCAGGCCACATCTCCCCACTGTTGGAGAGAGAGAGGTCACATTTAGATGTGACATTTGCATATACGCAAGAAGAAAGACTATGGATGAGGTGAAAGAAAATTGCGATTTGAAAGCTAAGCCTTTGGCGGTCCCATTGACATGTACGAGTATGTACGTATAAGCGGAAACAGACTTGCTTCAGATTTCCAAAGGTCAAAAGTGCGAAAGGCCACCACAAAGACATCGTGAAAAGGAGCTGAGAATAGAATTTGTTGCAATGTCAACAGAAATAGGCCTACAGCAGAATAAAACTCCCTTGGGGGAAGGAAATAGCACACCGCTTGAACATACCAATTCACGTGATATTTGAAAAACATTGTATGCCAACTGGGAAACCGCACGCGAAGGCAAAGGTAGCCCATTATTCGCTGGTACCGACCTGTTGAAATCCGACATCTGACAACGCAATCGGTGCAACCTGAGTGACCTGTGCAAACGAATTTGGTTTCTTGTTGCCAGGCCAGGAAGCACTGAAATTGGCAGGAAAATCCGCTATTCAGACGAAAAGCGTGCTAAAATACATTCTCGGAGGCCAGACATGGCCACGGATATAGGGTGTAAGGCTGTAAAAATGTTGCTGAGCTTGAATCGCAAAGTCGTGGAACCAATGAGGGATGCCTGTCATTTGAGGCGCTGAAAACCTCGGATGAGAATTTATGCGTTGAGTCAGCCGTCTTTCCTTGCGCTTTGAAAGCCGACATGCGCGCCCCCATAACATGACATCACAAATTTGGAACCTATAAACCCATGTCCGTTGATACTCATGCGTTTCAAAACAAAACTGAAATAGCGGATATACTTTGCCCCAAACTGCTAAGGACATCCAAACGATGAATGAAACCTGTTATGCACGGCCGAAAATGTGATGCAGGCAATTCAACAGCTACAGAGTTCCTCCGTTTGCAAGACCATGGAACCGGAAACCAATTTTTTCATGAGGTTCACACTTTATGCTTCAACAATGTTGCCGAGTGTGAACCGCCAAATAGCGACAATCCAAAAACACGCGACTGAGATTAGTTATGAGGAATTGTTGAGAAGTATAGTTGCATACGCAGACAAATGTCGCGTACGTTGGCAAGCCACTTAAAAACAGACGCAGGGTCTCGGAAACTCTTAAGAAAAAACCCACCGCAGAAGGCATAATTTTTTTTCCAATCCACTTCCGCGGACCAGGAGCTCGCTGCAGCCAATCCCGTCGTCTGAAATTGTGACGTCATCAATTTTGGGATTTTTGCCTTGTCACCGGTTTTTGCCATTTGGCATGTTTGCCACCGTTTCGCAACTCATTCTGGGGTCGCAATAGGATTAGGTTTGGTCAGGTTAGGTTAGGTTATAGGTTTGGTTTTGAGTTGGGTTTTGAAAATTGGATGTTGAAATTGGCTGGAATTCCCATCAACCAATCAGAGACGCGTATGCGGAAGTGGATTGGGGAAAAAAATGTGCCCGCAGAAGCGCCTTTTATTTGTCGGAAATTTTCAAATATTTTTAGACGCAACGTCATCGATTCTGCACGCAACGTCATCGATTGCAGTCGCAAAGTCGCCGATAACCAGGCTAAATAAATTGCAGAATGTTCCGCTCGGGTCTAACCGACGTGATCTCGAATCCAGAACGCAAAAATCACACCTGGATAGAGCCTCTGAACTGTTTCCAATTGCAAACAAAAAAAGCTATCGTCCCGAAACGTTTTGAATGGCCTTTGTGCGAGGTGCTGATTGCAGGAAAACGAATGTGGAAAGATCCATGAATCGTCGTTGCAATTTGCAGTTCCACAATTTTCTTGCAACCAATGACACCCAATGCTGAGAGAAGCTCCAGATTTCCGACAATTATTTCACGATTCTTTCAAATAATTCGGTATTTTAAATGAAAATATTGGAGCCATACAAAAAATTGCGAATATCGATACATACCTGTCGTTCAATGCATGTGGGGCATATGGAAAAATTCGCCACTGAGAAAATCAAATTGACTTCAGGACCCATTGACCCTTTGGTTCTAAATTTATAAGCAAATTGGCAGTGCAGTTGGAAACGTATTGGCGCTTACCTTTCGGGAGGAGATCCATTTTTGGCAAGTCAACCCAACCGGGGAAAAAAATCAGGAAATCCGGATATTAGGTCACAATGGGCAAAATACCGTTCCTGCGCCACTCGTTCGCAGTGCGAAAATATTTTTCACCATTGTTGCGGTGGATATGGCAGGATGACCGCTGCACCGGGAGAAAATCAAAAGCAGACAATCAGCAGAAATACCAAACTGAAAATGGCCCGGAAGTGTGAATTGAACTGCAGAAAGGATGCAACCGATGGCTCGGCAACTGCTGACTGACGCTGGGCGTCTGGCGAAACGCCGCGCGCTAAATGGAAAGGCACCGCAAATGCGTTCCAAAATTATTCTGTGATTGCCAATTTGCCAGTGCATGCAGGTGCGGGTAATTATCCGCCAGGCAGAGGCGAAATTCGCGCCGCCATTTCTTGCGTGTTGTGCGGCATGTTGGTGCAGGCGGGGCCTGCAGGCAAACATTTCGCTGCAGGTCCCAAAATAGATAAATTGGTTGAAAACAGCGTGACACATCGCAAAATTTTCAAGTCATTTAGTCCCAGTCACTATTTTCGGAGAACAATCTCCAGGAACAAAGCTCCAAAGCAAAAACAATCGGGAAGACGTTTTTCGTTTTTTGCGCGACAAATCTTTTGTTTCAAAAACATTTCTGGGCAGCCAATAATTAGACCTATTTTTGAGAGAGCAGCACATAAGAAAACGCTGGCGAACAAAAGCAATTTGAATCAGCCCACGGCAATGACTTTCAACTTTTTCCAACAGCGTGCAGAAACAGAATGGCGCAGTTTCTCACATTCTGGGGGAACAACACCCACCTATATCCAAAAACGCACTTCAAAATGAAATGGATGAAGGCAAAAACTGTTCCCAATGACTCGTATGATGCCTGCTTCGAATTTCGCTCGAGCAGTCACATCAGTAGGAGGCATTCGCGAATTGTTACTACGAGGCCCGAATCAAAAGCTTTGGTTAAATCATTAATACCATAGTTAGTCAAACTCACAAAACATTCGATTTTTTTCTGGATAAAACCGTCACGCTAAAAAGGCACATCTTGGAGACATCCCTGCATTGAGCGTTCCAGTGTTCATGCTAAACCCGCATCAAAACGCTTATACTCACGTGGACAGAACTTGTCGTAAAAACAAATAGTTTGGATTTTAACAGTTTATCAGACATTGCCACCGGGTCCTTTCAGTTAAATGGGTTTCAGAGAAGGTATCGTAACTATGCAGAGCAACTGAGTCTGAACTGTCTCTGTGCTAATTTTGGTCATTCTGAATGTTGTTGTTTTATAGTTGTGTGGCAGCATGGTACTTCTACGCCATCCGGATGGCACTTCTACGGCTTGGCACTTGGCACTTCTATGGCTTGGCACTTCTATGGCATCTATGGCTTGGCACTTCTATGGCACTAAACGCCATCGGGTCCTTTCTGTCATTCAATTTGTTTCAGAGGAATTTTGCTCAGTCTGAATTGTCTCGATGCTGCTTTTGCGATGTTGCTTTGGTCTTTTCTCGTTTTGTCATTCGAGACGCACCTTTTCCAACAGTTTGGTGGACGTCACCTTTGCATTGTACGTGTGTCAAGTTGGCCGACCGAAGTTTTCGCAAGCGTGCAGGAATTTTGTACCTAATAATTCTGCATAAGCGGTACAAAATAATTACAAAATTTCCATCCAGTCAGATTTTCGGCACCGATGGTGGTTTCCGAGTACTGGAACTTCGGTCGGCCAACTTGATACAACTTTGCATTTGTCGATCAGAAATCCCCACAGAAACGCCGTTGGCGTGGAGCTATGCAAACGTTTATAAAATACGCGTAAATCTTGGTTTAACGCGTAGCATTAAAAAGACAATGGTCTTATGGCGATACGCACATTTCAGAGTTTGTCTCTTCCCTGTGACAAAACTTATCCGTTTTACAAAACTTATCAAGTCTCGCAGTGCAACACGTAGGCGCAGACCTTCGTTGTATTTTGTGACTTATGCCTGATGCCTTGCTGCAATCCTCGAGTGTATAGAAAGTTTGTCTCAAATAAAGCAAGTTGTTGGGTGATTCAAAATTAACCGGACAGATGCACTGATGACGGAAGATGTCTGAAGCTTCCCTAACGGTCTTATAATGTCTCCCACAATTAACACCAACTCTACAAGCTCGCCTTGTTGGAATGCATTCCAACTTTGCACAAGAACTGCTGTAGAAAACACTGCAAACCTGTGCGAAAAAGAAAAAACCAAAACACCTTTGTCCGGTTAATTTTTTTTTAAATACCCTGTACAACAAGCATGAAACTTCAAATGCCGTTTCAAAGATTCATGAGGCATGGCATTGGTACGTGCATAGGGATAACATCGAACATCTGAAACGGACGAATGTCATCTAAGGTGAACTTCAGGTATGTTTATGAACATGTGCTGTCATGCAAAAAACAGGATTTGCTGAATGCACAACGAAGGCGACGTACGGTCATTTGGCGCGAATTCTCTCTCAAATCCATGATGGCCTCGTAATTCGTTTTATCACTGCTCTGTTATCTCAGCCCAGAAGAAATCTTTCTGTGCTTCCTCAGTCTTCACTTGCTTCCTTTTTTAGTAACGCTTCCGCCAAAAATATCCTTACTTTGACCCGAGCCTTTCTGTTTGTGAGCACGACTGCGGTACTTTGTTCCTGGAGTTGACCTTTTACCGACTTACGAGTACCTATGCGGCAAACAGTGAAACAGGTTCTGGGGTTTGCAAAAAACTGGAGTTCCGTTCAACATCTAACTACCCTGTACACTTACATCACATATAGGAAGGTATCCGATCTTGTATAAAAAGAGAGTAGGTATCCACTTACCTGTCACACGCACGTAGAGTACATTCTGATCTGTCCTTTCAAATGTCACGTTCTTCCGTCTCTGAAATGGAAACAACAAAGACGATGCGGCTTTAGAAATAGAAGACGCCCAGAATAACTTCTTTCAGGGTGCAGCAAGGGTTAGAGATCAGCCTGCAATTTGCTACTCACTGTTCGCGCCAACCGCCTCCAGTATTGAGTCCGTCAAACTGGTTGTAATCACCAACTGTACACGTAACTTGGTATCCGCAAACCACTTTAATTGACTAATGATAATTGAAAACGTTATGCTTGTTGTAAACATAGCATCCAAAAGCCTTAAATTGACTGATTGTAATTGAAATCGTCATGCTTGTTATAAACATAGCATCCAAAAGAAGTTTTCTGTGCCATATCCTAAAATCGTTTTTGCAGAACGAAATTATGCCATGACGCAGATATTCACCTTCCATGACCCTTAATTGGAGCAGGGCATTTGCATAAAAGCATATGCAGCTAAATTGAGCATAGGTGTAGGCTAATGTATCTGAAACAGGTGACAGAGGTGTGCCAGATATACGAAAACCCAATGCACGCCTGTTAAGCATGATTGGGGCATACAGCGCAGACTTTCAGAATGATATCAGAATACAGGGCGCTCTTGGAAGGATGAGTCAAAAAGTCTGCGTGAGACAATCACGAACTTTATTGTGATGAGTTATGGAAAGGCTCACTTTTTGGACCTTCTGGAAAACTTTTGTGCAAAACACGGACGGAACAAGAGACAAGAAATGGTGAAACCTTTTTTATTGAAATTTTCGGTTTTGTCAACTGAATTTCTTTCCCATCAGATGCCCGACCAACACATACCCGAACAGGCGATACAAGGCCAAAACCAGCCTAAATTAGGCTAATTCAATTCGATCTCGCCATTCTCAAATTCATGTGTCGAATCTGGCAAGCAGAGTGGGTTCATCATCACAAATGCGATTTGAACATGTTGGATTTGAGGACTTTCCTCCGTGGGAGACGCCTTTATAGCGCCAGAACTTTTCAATGAACAGAAACAACCAAAACCACACAGCAAGTGTTCACATTTCAAACAGCCTGCATGCATCAGTTGAACAGGACACACAAAAAACAATACCAACTGTCGTGCATTTTCCAAGCAAATCTATTTTTCTGCTGTGGGCGATTTTCAATTCACCAACGCCAGGGTCGCCATTCGCCAAACTAACTGCCATGCATTTATGCCATGGGGTGGATATGTACTGAAACTTCCACGTATGACCCAGCTTGTCAGATAAAGCACAATGAATGATGCCGCCGAAATCTAATTTGAGAAAATTACATATGCATTTTTACTGCATCGATAATAGCACAAATGAAAAAGAAGAGAAAAAGTTGTTTGCAACCACAAAGGACAGCAATAATAAAATGCAAAAATACAACAAAGACGCAAGAATAAAACGAACTTTCGGGTACTTCCTGGACGATTTCATCTTCCGCCGTCGAAATGCTGCTGTCTCATCCTGGACCGGAAAATTCTGCAGCGCTTTCTAAGTCAGTGTGAGTCGTGGTTCTTGGTTCCGTGCACATTTCATACATCATTGCACAAAAGTGTCACTTCAGAAAGGTAAGTAGGTATGTTCTGATTGATATCCTTTGCGATTATTCAATTTTGGTACACCGTGAGGCAAACATGCACTCTACCGGGCTGTCACAAATCATAAGGAAAAGACATGGCTGCTGGTAAAATCAACTCTCTAGAGAAGAATTCAGACAATCGTCAAATTATGCTGCAATCATTCAGCCCAGAATCAGAATATCAGAGAAGTTTGTCAAGACTCCAAGTCCCTTTTTGAGCAGGCCCACTCCTGTCAGGATTTCAGACCTCAGAAAATGGCTCAGTAGGTACACTGCAATCATTCAGGCCAGAATCAAAATGTCAGAAAAGTATGTCAAGACTCCAACTCCCTTTCCGAGTTGGCCCACTCCTGTCAGTATTTCAAGCCTCAAACAACTAGATTGCAATTTTTTGAAGCTGCCAGATTCATCCTCAATATTCAATAATCTCAAGTTGGTACCTTTTGTCTCCCACAAAAAAGCGGTGGACGCCTCGATATTCAAAAAACGATGAACGACCGAGAAAATAGGCTGTCAGAGCCATGAAACTTCGCTATTGAGCCCGATTTCAAGATCGATGTTCAGAACGTCAATTGATAGCCACAAGAATCAGAAGGTTCCCGGCGAGCGAGAGATAAGCCCCTGCTGTGTCGTTACTCGTTTTGGTGCAGCTGAGCAAATAATTAACTATTTGCCTTTGCAGACCTTTGCCAAGACCTTCTTTTGAGGTCGTATTTCATGAATATGAGCAATCGCAAATATTCAGACAGCAGAATATTGCACGAATGTGCATCTCCTGCTGAGGATCTCAGACTCCCTGCCTGAGGGTTCGACGAGGGTTCTGCCGAGTTCCAAAAGTCCGTCAATCGTCATACGTGACCACCATCAAATCACGAGTGTCTCCAGCACAGCATGACGACTCCAAGTCTGGCAGGAGAGCTTGGCAAATAAGGCATGTGGTGACTCGTCTTTCCAGCCATCTCCCAATTCTGAAAAGGATGTGGGTGGCTGACGTGCTGAAGGTTCCCTGCAAGCTGAAGGTTCCCTGTCACAAAATGTCATCGCACATCACTGCTACTATTCCGGACATCCATTTAATGATCCATCCAAGGAGATGTATAAATACAAAAGTCGTTGGATCCATCCAACATCGCCATGCTTTTTCAATATCGGCTGAAGCCTTTGCCAGCATCCGGATTTTGGTATCTACTATCTTCTTTTGCACGTATTTGTTGCCTGTTATAAATAATTGTTGGCTCCTGCTTTGTGATTACACTTTAAGACTTGCTTTCCCCAGGCCATGCTTTATCACTTGAAGGAATTCGCCAATTAAAATCGAATTTTGGCACATTTGATTTCCAATGCATTCATCTCCGGCTGAGACACAATTTTATCCTGGCAATAGCCAACAGACAGAAAATCCCCGAAATCGTTGCCAGCACAATGGCCAAGCCAA
>JASGXE010019305.1:0-18295 GCA_030068105.1 Sinentomon sp. SZTP_YWyxl
CCTGTGTTCATTTGCTCAATCTCTAAAATTTATTGTTCATATTTTTTGCTTTCTGATTGTCCATTTGTTTTCATCTGCATTGATGTTGTTCTCCATGAGTTACTTTTGCTGTTCTGTGGCTCATTGTAACACAGAACAGGTGTACCTGTACATATTGAAAGGAGGAAACTCCGAAAATATAATCATTCAATCAATCAATCTTTAGAACGCTGTGGACTGGTGCATGTATTTAAATTATTCAATTTTTTGAAAACGTTGCAATTGAAAACGTTAACATTCCCTCTTATCACGACCAACAACAACGCATGGGTGGTTCGGTGGTTCACCACTCACTAGACAGTGCTCAGAATGAAATCAAGTTCACTTCGCTTAAATAGCAACTGCTGGTGACCGCAGACGTCAGGCTTCAAGACCGTTGCCGATCTTTCGGCGAATACTGGCGGCGGAAAAAGATTTCCCATACATGTGAAAAATTTCCATTCTTGAGATTTTAGCAAAACTCCATACTGTAGAAATATAAGATCCTCTTTCATCACTAATGTCAAAATCTGACATCTCCAGAAAGCTCCGTTGCAATTTGGCGCTTTAATTTCTGCCAAATGCATAAGAGTAAAAAGAAAAAAAAAGTTTCGAAGGCAACAGTTAGATGGGAAAAACACATGTATGGGTAATCTTTTTCCGCCGCCACTATACATAACAATGCCAACTGTAGATGACGTTAAAGTCCGCTGTGGGAAGTCAAAATTATTTGACCAAAAGATGTTCTTTATGGTTCCAACCAAGTGCAAAGTCATCAGCACAAAGTAAGAAGTCCGATGCAGCCTACCGAAACGCAAGAGCGTCTCATCCGGAAGCCCCACGCAACTCAGCTGGGTGAGGGTGACTGATGAGTGTGCCCCAGTGAGGCAAGGTTGGTACCAACGAACATCTTTTGTTAGTTCTGTTGGTGGAAAAATGTCTACTACTCCTCATTCCACTTGAAGATATGAGCTAAGAATGCTCCCAAGTGTGCTCAGAGTGAATTCAGAATTCTTTCAACAATGAAAACTCGGTCGAAAACATCATTCTCGGCATAGAAATTAAAGTTTTCCTGTGCATTTAAATGGAAGAGTGTGAAGCATTGTCAGCTCATATCTTCAAGTGGAATGAGCTGTAGGTGTGTCTGAAATTTTCCTGTCTGTGACCTGTCTGTGGCTCAGCAGATTTGACATCCGGCCAAAAGGAAGACTACCATAATTATTATAAAGGTCTGATTTCCCACGTTTGGCCACGTCATTGGCTATAATCATCAGAAAAAGGTTCTTGGTCATCCTTTGCGAGTGCCGAGTACGTGATGGCCCCAGGTGCACCTGACGAACCAATTGAAGAAGTCAAAAGGGATTGGAATCACCATGGCTGGCTGCAAGATTCGCATTAATTTGGCCATTTTATTTCGTACATTGATTCCATTCAATTAAAATAATTGAATTTTGGCAGTTCTGCCAAAACAGCTGAAATTCATTACGTTTGGGCGGTCTCCCGAAAATTGTCGCCATCCTGCAGAAGACAAAGCATTTGCTTATTTCGGGGATTTCTTTGGCGCAGGTTCCAAAATGTCGCTTTCAAAAGATGATCGAAATGTCAATCTCGTCCTTTGACCGACTTTTTTGACCAAGACACATATCTTCTTTGGCTTGTCACAGCTGTTCAGCATGGCTTCATCTCCACATCTCATGTGTTATCCCAGAAATATCGACTTGAACACTTGTTTATCGCGTCAGGTACGATACCAACCTTCGATGCAGGTGAAGACATTTCACACTCCAATGCGACCTGGCCGGGAATCGAACCCGGACCCTTTCGCATCAGAGGCGAGTGTTGTTCGACCACATCTGGCTTTGGACAAAACAATCATCACAGGTATCCTGAACAGCTGTGTATAATGGCGGCGGAAAAAGATTACAATACATGTGAAAAATTTCCATTCTTGAAATTTTAGGAAAAACTCCATGCTGTAGAAATAAAAGATCCTCTTTCATCACTCATGTCAAAATCTGACACCTCTAGAAAGCTCCGTTGCAATTTGGCGCTTTAATTTATACCAAATGCATAAGAGTAAAAAGAAAGAAAAAAAAGTTTCGGAGGCAACAGTTAGATGGGAAAAACACATGTATGAGTAATCTTTTTCCGCCGCCACTATACAGGCCAAAGAAGATGTGTCTTGGTCAAAAAGGTCGTCCGTCAAAAGAAGAGATCATTGACAACCACACCAGACACAAAGGTTTGCCGAAGAAACACTTCTCAAGCAGCCGATATTAAATTTATTGCGACAAAAGTTTTGACAATATACTCGTAGATGTCGTCTTCTGCACAGGAAGTCAAATTAAAGTAATTAAACAACCAAAAGATGTTCTTTGGTACCAAACCCTTCCTCACTTCGGCACTCATCAGCCATCCTCACCCATAGCTAGAGTTGCATGAGGCTTCCGGTTAAGACGTTTCAGCGTTTCGGCAGGCTGTCTCTACGCCGGACGCCCATTTAAGAAATGCCTACCGTTTTGGGCACTTTCCCATTTAACCACGTGTGAAAGTTCTGACCCCCCAAAAACTGGAAAAAACGTTTGAAACAAGGAGAAAAGGTCAGGTTAGGTTGGGTTAGGTCAGGTTAGGGTGGCTTAGATCGGTTAGATAGGTTAGGTTTGGTTAGATTAGCTTTATTTTTCACTTTTTCGTCACGCGCAAAATAGGAATATGCACAAATCAGTAGGCATTTCTTAAATACGCGTCCCGGACTCCTTACTTTTGTGCAAACAATATGAAATTGAAAATGTTGCCGCAAAATGCCTTACGGTTTCAAGATCAGTTGCACAATTGACGCCATCAATTCTGGCATTTTGCTTTGCCATCGCTTTTTGCCATTTGGCACGTTTGCCACCGCTTTGCAATTCTTTCTTAGGTCGCAATAAGGATAGGTCAGGGTTGATTAGGTTTGGAAAATTAGATGTTGAAATTGGCTGGAATTCCCAACAACCAATCAGAGATGCGTTTGCGGAAGTGGATTGGGGATAAAAATGTGCTTGTGAACCACCCAGTTAGTGTGATCTTGTGTTGGCGAGCCAAGAGGGAATGTAATTTTTTCAGTTTCACAAACCTACATTTATTTTCTATTTTTTTTTTTTTGAACGACCAAACAAAGATCCCTCAAACAAACAATATGTAGGATTTCGTTTTGGGGTATTTGTCGAGTAAAACTACGCCACAAAGCATCGGAAAATTGGGACCAATCCCCCCCCCCCCAAGGTTGACTTTCGAGATTTTTTCGTCGGTGTATTGACAACGAAGAAAGAGACAGATTTAACAAATCTGCGGAAATCTTCTCCAAGACCTTTGTTTCAGAAACTTCATGTCTGATGAAACAGTTTGGTTTCCCTTTTCTTCCCCCTAAAACGGTATAAAAGCCTGCTGTGCTCACTTTTTCTGTTAAAAAATAAATGTTTCTTTGCGGTTCCTTCATTTCTTGTAGCCTAATTCTGTGTTCATTGCCTATGATTTGCTTTTGTTGCCTATGATTTGCTTTTGTGCATTGTTTTTGTGCATTGTATGATTTGTTTTTGTCCGTTCTATTGTGTACGATATGGGGTGTACCCTTAAAGTACTAATAAATTCAATTCAATTCAAAAGTGTTTAGACCTTAGAAATAGTTTAGGAAAGGTAAGGTTAGGTTAGGATAGGTCAGGTTAGGTGTTAGACTAGCTTTCTTTTTCGCTTTTTGGCCATGCCCAAAGTCGGGATATGCCCAAATCAGTATGCAGAATTGAAATTCGCGAGCAGCACAGAGAAATATGAAAATGGAGTGTTTCAAATCACTGATGTGTTCCAAATTTGTGGCAGGAAAATGGCGTTCCCTTGGCACGAACTACGTGTTCCAAACAACGTTCCGAAAAGAGCACTCATATCTAAGCCCATTGTTATAAAAGGTAACAAAAGATCACCATAGGTGGGATGGAAACTTGGAGAACTAGATGCAGAAAGAAACTCACTTGACGATTTGGCTTCGTTCAGTTGGCTTCGTCAACGGAGAGCGGGATGCCTCCGAAACGTCAGCTCCGCTGTCCAATATTGGAGAACAAATCGTCAAGTGAGTTTCTTTCTGTTATAAAAGGTGTTCCTGTGGTGTTCCATACCGAAACCTCATGTTTAGAGTGTACCGAAATCGTACGTTGCACTTACATTACGGCTAAAAAACTCATTTCTACTCTTTCCAAAAATCTACCTTTCTGCCTTACTTTGACCAATTGCCTGGTATTCGCCCACCGCCTGATGGTGTTCGCCCACCGCCAAGTGGCCCGCCTGGTGTTCCAGTCATACCAGATGCAAAAAATTCAAATAAAATCATTTCAACCAAGATGTGACTGTGTTGTCAGCACGCGAAATGAACGGTGAGCAGAGTAGTTGTTAAAAAAACAATTGCTTTATTGAGTAATCGCATTGAGTAACAGTTCCAAAATGACAAAATTTGGCTGAGCCAACTTTACAAGCGTGGTTTAGGACATTTGTCGAAAAAAACAACAACTGTGAAAGGCAACCACAACTGACTCTGGCCCTTTTCAGAGACAGTTAATGGCGCCTTCCCTCACTGTATATTGCTCGATATCAACCTCCTGCTTGGTGTCCGCCTACACCCTAAACATGAGATTTCGGTTTCGAACACCTTGGGAACATCTTTTTAACATGGGTTTAGATGGGAGTGTTCTTTTCGGAACATTATTGGAACACGTAGTGTGTTCTTGGAACACCATTTTCCTGTCACAAATTTGGAACACATTAGCGATTTTGGAATACTCCATGTGTTGCAAATCGCTCGTGTGTTCAAAATTTGTGACGGGAAAATGGTGTTCCAAGAACACACTACGTGTTCCAAATAATGTTCCGAAAAGAACACTCCCATCTAAACCCATGTTAAAAAAGATGTTCCCAAGGTGTTCGAAACAGAAATCTCATGTTTAGGGTGTATTGGTTGGTTTTAGCCTATACGGCGAGCTTACCAAAGGTCCTCAAACACAGGCGATATTTCGGTGCCATCTAATTACAACAGGGCTTGGTGCAACTGCACGCCTCACACGAGTGTAATCATGTTTTGCAGCGCATTTTGACATTGATTCTAAATGGCGCCCGAACTATGATCGAAGACCTTTGCTAAGGAGAGTGTGAAGGTTGCTGTAAGCACTTGTTGGGTCCTAGGAGATATCTGCAAAATTGGATCCACCAAATGTGGTGAGCACATTGGAACTGTCCCCTCATCTTAAACACGTGAAAAATGACTACAAACATAACGTGTTTTATAAATTCAAATTCAAGAAAGGCCAAGAACAACTTTACTTTTTCCTTGACAAGGTCGTTTGAATCATGGCGATCCTTTGAAAAAGACATGCAAGGAAATAAACAGTTTCGCCCTCGCCGAACAATAAAGTCATGGTTGGTGTATTTCAATTGCTGCCGACTTGGGAAGTATTTGGTTGCAACAACGGGTCAAAGGTCAAAGTCGGCGGTGGTTACTCCAAAAATACAGAACACCTTTGTTCCGGGGCTACCTACGAGGGCAATGAAAAAATGGGACACTACTCCTCATTCCACTTGAAGATATGAGCCAAGAATGTTCCCAGGTCTGCTCAGAGTGAATTCAGAATTCTTTCAACAATGAAAATTCGGTCGAAAACTTCATTCTCGGCATAGATATTAAAGTTTTTCTGTGTATTTCAAATGGAAGAGTGTGAAGCATTCTCAACTCATATCTTCAAGTGGGATAAGCTGTACACTGTAAATCACGACATCACTATTGTGACACTATAAGCAACTTTAAAACAAATTGCAAACAAGGAAAACACAAAATTTCACGGACAGTAAGACGAAAGGGTGCTGTCAACAATAGTGTTGTCGTACGTAATTTATTTTGGCGTTTTCTTGTTTTGCAATTTGTTTAACCTACAATTTTAGTTGTTTTTGGTGTCACCAAAGTAATATTGAAAAAGAAAAGTGCATTTAAGCACCATTCCATGGATAAACCAGCAACAAAAACAACTAATCAACATTTAACTGAGGGGTTCGAGCCAAGTCAGCACCAAACACCTTGATATCTGATGAAAAAGCCGCTCCTCTGCAAAAAAAGCCACAGTACGAGTACATGCGAAAAATAAAAAAAAATTGTGGTTGATCAAATTTCCCTGAAAGTACATCTTCGTTTCTGTCTGTCTCCCTCACACTTCATCACTTGCTACATGAGAGGGAGCCCGATGGTGGTGGCAAGACTAGCAATATCCTGCTGGCCTATCACAGTATAGCCCAAACTTACTAACGATACTCGTATATGTGGCACAGAACAGAGAAGGTGACAAGTATCGAGTTGTTTCAGTACAAAATTACGAACAAAAAAAGAAAACAAAAAAGAATTGGTAACTTAAAACAAGGAACTTCAAAAACAAAAGTACAATGTTGGTATAATGCGAAAAGAACACTTTGGCATCACAATCATGGAATCGTACTGTGGCATCGAAACCATCGAATCGTACTGTGGCCTCAAAATCATCCAATCGTAATGTGACATCAGAACCACTGAATCGTACTTCGGCATCAAAATTACGGAATCGTACCGGGGCATCAAAATCATCGAATCGCACTGTTGCATCAAAATCGCCATTGCTGAGAATTGACGAAATCATGCTATACGGCATCAAAATCTTCAAATAAATCGTTGCCTGTTTGCCACCAATCTCGAAGTAAACAAGCATAGAACAGTTCACCTCAGAATCAATAGATCACAAAATCGGCTTCAAATGGTAGACGTGGCAACATCAAAAATCATCGAATCATGCTTTGGCACCAAAATCGAAATCGCCAAGACTATTCGCTAAATTCTTTGGTATTCGTTGAATTATTCGACGTGGGAAGGAACAAATGTAAAAAAAGATTGCAAAAAACGTTTTTTGGTAATTCGGAGTAGGACCAAAAAAAATAAATACAAACAAATGCACGACAGACAAAAAAGTTGACGGTCTTAAAAAACTGTGCGTCAAACACTAGCGCATGCCTACAAAAACACAGCTAATTCTAATTTCACGCCATTTCACGAATCGGAATTTTTATCAACTCGGAAACAGGATGTGAGTTTTAATGCGAGAATGCCTGAATTTGGTTTCATTCAAAGGCGTTATTCAGACGTCATTTCGTAAAGATAACTAAATCCTCAACTAGGAACACCGATGATGAAAACAATGACTAGTGATTATCCTGCGAAAAGGCGTAAAATTATCTTACGAAATTGCTAGCAAGCGTCAAATCAGCGTCAAATCAAAACTAAATTCGCGCAGTCTCGCATTAAAAGGCACAATCGTTATCTCGAAAAGCTGCTCAATAGGCAAGAGCCCATCAGCAAGCGATCCCATCACCAAGAACGAAACGGTTTCCTGGCGCACAACACGACATAAATCCTAAAATATTCTGAACAATCCAGAGAAAACAATCCAGAGAGAACAATCCAGAGAGAACAATGCAGAGAGAACAATGCAGAGAGAACAATGCAGAGAGAACAATGCAGAGAAAACAATGCAGAGAGAACAACGCAGAGAAAACAACGCAGAGAGAACAACGCAGAGAGAACAATCCAGAGAGAACAATCCAGAGAGAACAATCCAGAGAGCAATCCAGAGAGAGCAATCCAGAGAGAACAATCCAGAGAGAACAACGCAGAGAGAACAATGCAGAGAGAACAACGCAGAGAGAAGAATCCAGAGAGAACAATCCAAAGAGAACAATCCAGAGAAAACAATCCAGAGAGAACAATCCTGAGACAACAATCCAGAGAGAACAATCCAGAGAGAACAATCCAGAGAGAACAATCCATAGAGAACAATCCAGAGAGAACAATCCAGAGAGAACAATCCAGAGAGAACAATCCAGAGAGAACAACGCAGAGAGAACAATGCAGAGAGAACAACGCAGAGAGAACAATCCAGAGAGAACAATCCAAAGAGAACAATCCAGAGAAAACAATCCGGAGACAACAATCCAGAGACAACAATCTAGAGACAACAATCCAGAGAGAACAATCCAGAGAGAACAATCCAGAGAGAACAAGCCAGAGATAATAATCCAGAGAAAGCAATCCAGAGAGATCAATCCAGAATGCACAATCCAGCGAGAACAATCAATGAAACAACCTAGAGAGAACAATCCAGAGGTAACAATCCAGAAATTACAATTCAATCCATTCAGAGCTGAGCAATCCCGGGATTTCAATTTCCGCGTCAGTGCATACCTCGTTTCCTAAACAATTTAGCCGATAAAAATAGCTTAACGGCACAGATCAAAACCCAGTTATGCTTATTCAAGCGCATTAAACGCCACAAAAAATCGCATGACCTAACATCATTCAACATAAGAGGTCGATTGAACTGTTGGGGTCAGACACTCTGCTGAACATGTGACGGGAAGGTCAGTTGGGACGACAAAATCGAGGAGCGATGAACAACTGGTCTTCACATCTAAACCAAGATCCCTTTTTTGACTGAAATGACCTTGACTCTGACCTTGACTTGACTGACCTTGTCTTGTCTTGTTTGACCCGACATGGCCTGTCCTTGTCCTTGCCTTGACCCTGACATGTTGTATCTTGGCAATTGTGACCGCCTGACCCTTGACTTGCTTGCTCTGAAACTGTTGCTTGCACTGACACCACGGTCATGAGTCGTAATCTGGGGACTTGAGTTGACCTGAGACACATGTTGGTATGGTGACACAAGGTCAGAGTCGTAATCTGGGATGTGGTCAGCAATTGTGGGTGGGCATGATATCTCTATCAGCGGCTTTGTGTCAGCGTAAAATATGGAGGAGTATTGCTGATTGGACAGTGCGGAGCTTTGGACGACGGACGACGCGCTGCTGGTGGACTGAACTACCAAGCGTTGGGATTCACTGACGGCAGAGCCTGATGACATCGGCTTGAAAAATGGAGGACTTGGTGGACAAGGCGTGCTCGCTCTACTGTTCTGAATGCTGGAACTTCTGGAGTTGGATGCAGGCGAATCGGAATAAGGAGTTCCACTGGAAGTGGGAGATATCGCATCTGAAAAGACATGAAAACATTTTCAATGAATGAATGAAGGGTGTATAAATAAATGAGCCGAATATCCACCTAGCCTCGCTTTAGAGCTTCCGCTTTCGGTTCGGGGTGCCAGTTTTCAAACCCTGCCGCGGCTTTAGACGGCAGGCCGATGCCCAAAGCGAGCATTGTTTTTTCCGAGAGGGAACGGGGTTAGATCAGGTTCAGATATGGCGTTAGGTAAGAAAAGAAAAAATATTTTTTCTTGCGAGTGAAGGTCCCAATCGAGCATTCTTGCGCAAAACGCTCTCCGCCATCTAAAGTCGCTGGCAGGGTTTGTAAAACGCGTTCGGGGTTGGCACCGAGGCCTACAAGGTGACCTTATTGAACTCCTGGGAGGCATCCTACGTAGAATCACGTGATCGAGCGCGTTCAGATACAGAACGTGTTCAGATTAAGAACATGCGTGAGCTGGAATGAAATGATCTGAGGACAGATTCTGATTGGTTATTGGTGGTACCAGGCCAACAACAAATTCACCAGACATTGATCACCGTCTGCTTCCTTTAACTGTCCTTGCTTGTTTCAAACCGCCTCCACAATATGTCAGTCAGGGATGTAGATCAGTGGGAGGACAGCCACCTACCCTCCAGCGGCAAATTCCATATTTCGAATATGTCCAAATTGGCTTGAGGGTAGCTTTACTCCCACTGATGCACCCCATCCCCTTGAATGATGATCAGTTAATGGGAGGCCGTGTGAGACAAGCCTGGATACTTCACGGAAGCAAATGATGCTTAATTGCAACAATTCGGTCACGTATTTGGCCTTTTTTTATTCGAGATGGGATTGCCCAATGAAGCAGCGATTTCTCCTTGTGACGCCACGAGCAGTCAAACTGATGACGTCAAACGGCGTTGATATTTGTTCTGGTTGACACTTGCCATCAATTAATCGCCAGCCATCCTTAACGCGACCCTGGAAGGCAACAGTCAACATTTGAGTTGGTCTATTCCAGAGAGCATCATCGGTCAAAAATTGGCTTCTACTGGCTACCAATCGCCTTTCAGTTCAAACGCAGGACTATCTAACACCACCATAAGCTTCATGTCATCACTGCACTCTATTTTCGCGGATAAATTGTTGAAACACGCATTTTTGTTACATATTTGATTCAAAAGTTGCAGGACACACTGCGACACATTCTTTTTTCGTGAGGGCGGCGCAGCTCGTGCCATCTCCCATTTTACCACTTTCAAAATTCAAAAGCTGCAAAACGAATTCAATCGCAACAAATCATACGCATTGCATTATTTTTCGCAGGCGAGGTCCCTTCAATGTTTACTCCTTCGAATTCAAAAGCTGCAACACACATCAAAACATTTTGCACAGATTGCATACCCTTTATTTTTCGCAGGCGTATTCTCTTCAATGCTTCCCCTGTCAATTCAAAAGCTGCAACACACATCAAAACGTTTTACACAGATTGCATACGCTTTATTTTTCGCAGGCGATTCACTTCAATGCTTTCCCCTGTCAATTCAAAGCTGCAACACACATCAAAACGTTTTACACAGATTGCATACCCTTTATTTTTCGCAGGCGAGTTCACTTCTATGTTTACCCCTGCCAATTCAAAAGCTGCAACACACATCAAAACGTTTTACACAGATTGCATACCCTTTATTTTTCGCAGGCGAATTCACTTCAATGTTTACCCCTGTCAATTCAAAAGCTGCAACACACATCAAAACGTTTTGCACAGATTGCATACCCTTTATTTTTCGCAGGCGAATTCACTTTAATGTTTACCCCTGTCAATTCAAAGCTGCAACACACATCAAAACGTTTTACACAGATTGCATACCCTCCATTTTTCGCAGGCGAATTCACTTCAATGTTTACCCCTGTCAATTCAAAGCTGCAACACACATCAAAACGTTTTACACAGATTGCATACCCTCCATTTTTCGCAGGCGAATTCACTTTAATGTTTACCCCTGTCAATTCAAAAGCTGCAACACACATCAAAACGATTTACACAAGTTGCATACCATTTATTTTTCGCAGGCGAATTCACTTAATGTTTACCCCTGTCAATTCAAAGCTGCAACACACATCAAAACATTTTACACATATTGCATATCCTTTATTTTTCGCAGGCGAATTCACTTTAATGTTTACCCCTGTCAATTCAAAGCTGCAACACACATCAAAACGTTTTACACAGATTGCATACCTCCATTTTTCGCAGGCGAATTCACTTAATGTTTACCCCTGTCAATTCAAAGCTGCAACACACATCAAAACATTTTACACAGATTGCATACCCTTTATTTTTCGCAGGCGAATTCACTTTAATGTTTACCCCTGTCAATTCAAAGCTGCAACACACATCAAAACGTTTTACACAGATTGCATACCCTCCATTTTTCGCAGGCGAATTCACTTTAATGTTTACCCCTGTCAATTCAAAGCTGCAACACACATCAAAACATTTTACACAGCTTGCATACCCTTTATTTTTCGCAGGCGATTCACTTTAATGTTTACCCCTGTCAATTCAAAGCTGCAACACACATCAAAACGTTTTACACAGATGCATACCCTCCATTTTTCGCAGGCGAATTCACTTTAATGTTTACCCCTGTCAATTCAAAGCTGCAACACACATCAAAACGTTTTACACAGATTGCATACCTCCATTTTTCGCAGGCGAATTCACTTTAATGTTTACCCCTGTCAATTCAAAGCTGCAACACACATCAAAACGTTTTACACAGATTGCATACCCTTTATTTTTCGCAGGCGAATTCACTTCAATGCTTACCCCTGTCAATTCAAAGCTGCAACACACATCAAAACGTTTTACACAGATTGCATACCCTTTATTTTTCGCAGGCGAATTCACTTCAATGCTACCCCTGTCAATTCAAAGCTGCAACACACATCAAAACGTTTTACACAGATTGCATACCCTTCATTTTTCGCAGGCGAATTCACTTTAATGTTTACCCCTGTCAATTCAAAGCTGCAACACACATCAAAACATTTTACACAGATTGCATACCCTTTATTTTTCGCAGGCGAATTCACTTCAATGCTTACCCCTGTCAATTCAAAGCTGCAACACACATCAAAACGTTTTACACAGATTGCATACCCTTTATTTTTCGCAGGCGAATTCACTTCAATGCTACCCCTGTCAATTCAAAGCTGCAACACACATCAAAACGTTTTACACAGATTGCATACCCTTTATTTTTCGCAGGCGAATTCACTTTAATGTTTACCCCTGTCAATTCAAAGCTGCAACACACATCAAAACATTTTACACAGATTGCATACCCTTTATTTTTCGCAGGCGAATTCACTTTAATGTTTACCCCTGTCAATTCAAAGCTGCAACACACATCAAAACGTTTTACACAGATTGCATACCCTCCATTTTTCGCAGGCGAATTCACTTTAATGTTTACCCCTGTCAATTCAAAGCTGCAACACACATCAAAACGTTTTACACAGATTGCATACCCTCCATTTTTCGCAGGCGAATTCACTTTAATGTTTACCCCTGTCAATTCAAAGCTGCAACACACATCAAAACGTTTTACACAGATTGCATACCCTTTATTTTTCGCAGGCGAATTCACTTTAATGTTTACCCCTGTCAATTCAAAGCTGCAACACACATCAAAACGTTTTACACAGATTGCATACCCTCCATTTTTCGCAGGCGAATTCACTTCAATGCTTACCCCTGTCAATTCAAAGCTGCAACACACATCAAAACGTTTTACACAGATTGCATACCCTTTATTTTTCGCAGGCGAATTCACTTCAATGCTACCCCTGTCAATTCAAAAGCTGCAACACACATCAAAACGTTTTACACAGATTGCATACCCTTTATTTTTCGCAGGCGAGTTCACTTCAATGCTTACCCCTGTCAATTCAAAAGCTGCAACACACATCAAAACGTTTTACACAGATTGCATACCCTTTATTTTTCGCAGGCGAATTCACTTCAATGCTTACCCCTGTCAATTCAAAGCTGCAACACACATCAAAACATTTTACACAGATTGCATACCCTTTATTTTTCGCAGGCGAATTCACTTTAATGTTTACCCCTGTCAATTCAAAGCTGCAACACACATCAAAACGTTTTACACAGATTGCATACCCTCCATTTTTCGCAGGCGAATTCACTTTAATGTTTACCCCTGTCAATTCAAAGCTGCAACACACATCAAAACATTTTACACAGCTTGCATACCCTTTATTTTTCGCAGGCGAATTCACTTTAATGTTTACCCCTGTCAATTCAAAGCTGCAACACACATCAAAAACGTTTTACACAGATTGCATACCCTCCATTTTTCGCAGGCGAATTCACTTCAATGTTACCCCTGTCAATTCAAATGCTGCAACACACATCAAAACATTTTGCACAGATTGCATACCCTTTATTTTTCGCAGGCGAATTCACTTCAATGCTTACCCCTGTCAATTCAAAAGCTGCAACACACATCAAAACGTTTTGCACAGATTGCATACCCTTTATTTTTCGCAGGCGAATTCACTTCAATGTTTACCCCTGTCAATTCAAAAGCTGCAACACACATCAAAACATTTTGCACAGATTGCATACCTTTTATTTTTCGCAGGCGCAGTACAAATAAATTTTTGCGGCACAAATTGGCACAAATCTAGAACAAATTTAAACAAATTTAGTGACTCGACCACAGGGTCAATTTCCAAAAATGGTCTGCTGTCTTGACACACGTGCTTTGTGGCGTAAGATAAATTTGCAATTTTTTTGAATTGATGGTCCCCGAGTTTATGATAAAAGTCCGTTCTCGACGATTTATGTCAATGTTACTTTCGCAGACATCCTGTAGGGCAGCAGAGATAACCAGAGCCCCTGAACCCACCTTGATTGAATTCCATTTTGATCGGAGAAATCGGATCCATTTCTTCAGATCGGCCACCCGCGTCTGCCGCAACAGATGACAACATCGCCTGCTGATGTGGCAAAATTTGTCCACCGGGTGGCAATATGTGTCCACTGGAGTTGTGAGAGTTTCCAGCAGTGTATCCGCCAATCACAGCTCCTGTTCTCATCTGTATGACACCCTGGTGGCCATTACCGTTGGCATTCGTCTGAGCGCTGCTGTATTGAATTCCGTTGGTGAAGATGGCAGCACCGTTTGAAGCAGTGATGCAAGCTCCAGATGACGTCATTGGCAACGATGTCATTGGCAACATGCCAATGTGGTTTCCGATGCCGTTCATGTCGATGTTTGTTGCCAGACCGCCGAGGGAAGGCCCCGACCCTGAAGGGCCCAATGGCAGATGGAGGGGCTTCTTCGGCTTTCTTTTCCTGGTCTGGAAAGGGAAAATATCATGGGCGATTTTTAATGCTTGTATAGTGGCGGCGGAATTAATGTACCCACACATGTATTTTTCCCATTTAACTGTGGCCTCCGAAACTTTTCTTTCTTTTTATTCTTATGCAGGCGGTAGAAATTAAAGCGCCAGATCGCCAGATTTCAACAAAGCCTTCCAGAGGTGTCAGATTTTGACTTCGGTTGCCAAAAAGATCTTTAATTTCTGCAGTATAGAATTTTTGCCAAAATTTGAACGGTTGCAATTTTTTACACTTATGAGTACATTAATTCCGTCGCCGCTGTACAAACGTCACAAATGCAACGCACGCACGTCATCATGCGTTCAAGAAAACAATCTTGTGCAGCGAAATAAGAGAAATTTATGCACTCATTCTTGGGTAGAACCATCCCGGAGTGGAACTCCCTCCCAGGGCAAGTTTTTGAACAGCCACTGAGAATCCCTCTCTTGCAGGGAGGCTCCGTGCCACTTGAAGGCGTTATCCCATGGGGAATTGTTGTTACAACACTTGGGCATTCATCCTCCTTACACGATTGGTTTTGAAATAGACAATCGTCTGAACATGTCCTTGTAAGCATATCCTTGTAATTGAACACGAACTTGAAACTTGGAACATGTCATTCAAAATGCAGCTCTCGCGTTTCCTTATAATTTCTCTCCGATTTCATGTGCCTTTAATTTGCCTGTAAAATGATATTAGGAGGAAACTCCGAAAATATAGAATACAATCAATCCAACTTGGTAAGCCGAAGATTTATTGGAGTGTCAAGGGTAATTGGAGTGTCAGACAAGGCAAGACCTCTCTGAGACAAGATGAGAGCGACAAAATGCACAGAGGAAGAAAAAGCATTTCCTTCCATAGGTTGGGCAAAATCCTTCGGACTACAGTTGTTTGGGAAAAATTCTTTTGAACAAGAGGATTTTGAGCAAAATTTATCTGCAGATGAGTGTCCATTGACAAAAAGCCTTTTGGGGTGTACAACGAAATGGGACAAAGACCTTCCGACGAGTTGGTGCTATGTATATTTGAGCAAAATTCCCTGCGGGGAGTGTGGGTGAACAAAAATTCCCTCTGGGATGTGCTACTTTAGCAAAATTCCTTACACGGGTCGTGCGATAGAGGCAAAATTTCTCCCAGCGAGACAGAGCGAAATACCTCCGGCAGGGAGAGTTACCTCGACGAAATTTCCCTTGGAAGAACCAACCGCACCTGAATGGAATCCTTCTTCATGGCCAGTGGCCTGTGAACACCGTGCAGCTTGAAGTAGAGTCCACATGCGATTGCAAACCGGTTCTCCCATGGAATTCCTCCTCCAAAGAGAGGTCGTGATTGTGCCGCAGTTTGAGCATCGCAGGCCCATTCTCTTGTTGGCCGTCTGGAACAGCAAAATACAAAATAGTTTTTATGCAAATTACAAAATAGCAAAACACAAAATTTTTAACATCGGAGCCCGGTTTTAACTCAGGAGCCATGAAAAAAATACATGGCATCGTGCACTGCAAAACATCATGTCACCATGTTCGAAGACTTTTGGTGTTCCCTGTATAAAAAGGACAGTAGTCGGGAGAGTTCTGTCTGGTTGCAGCAGACAGAGACTTGGTAGCAGAGCTTTTCGCTTACAGAAATTCGGTAAAAGAGGTTCCATTGAAGGCTCACTTCCAAATCTTCGCTTGATTTCCACCTGCAACTTCTATCTAGGGCTGCAAGGAGGGGTTTGTTTTTCTGGCACGAAAGGACCGAGTTTTCCCGAAAACCTCCAGGTGGCGCTTTGAGGTCCGACCAACCCTGGTCCAGTTTCGGCAGGTGGTTTAAATAAAAAAAAGTTAGTTTTTTCCAATTTAAGCCATGAAGCCCCTCAAATATTCCCCAATACGTTCCGCAAAGCGGAAAACGTTTCCTTCGATACGCCCAGTTGGGCATTTGGCAGTAAGAAAAACTGAGTCCCGAATTCGCAGGCAAACATGCTCGGCAACAAACAATTGTGTTTATATTTGTTGCAGGGGGCATGCAGTTACCCAATTCCAACATCGCAGCTCATCAGAAACGCAACACATTAGCAGAATGCTATGTATGACCATGTTTCTCTCTCATTCGCCTCAGTTTTGAGGTGGAGAAAGGGGTAACCGTGGACACGTACCCCTGCCCTGTCTGTCGTGTGTGCAAGTGCCATTTTTAAGAACGTCCAAAAAGGAAACTGAAAATCAAAAATTTTCAGACGAAAGATCGGTCCAAAAAGTCTGGTCGCGCTGACTATGCTTGTTTTCGAAACCTACCGAAATCGCAGGTTGCACTGACGTCATTTTTTATGCAGAAGTTCTGAAAGCACATTTGATCAAAGGCAAATTCGAAAGCGAATTTCGGCAGCTGCATCGGTGGTCTAGTGGTCAAGGTATACTGGACTACTAATCCGACGCATGGGGATCGATTCCTGCAGGGACCGATTTTTCTTAGATTTTCCTGGCTGGGGGACTTTTTACATTTTGCGGCTGGGGGACACCAGGCGATAGGCAGAAACCGGGAACATGTCAAGATAGGTTAGGAAAGGTAAGGTCAGGTTGAAATAGCTTTAAATTTTTTCGTTAGTAGTGTGTAAATGAGTTTTTGTTGCAATGACGTCAGTGCAACCTGCGATTTCGGTAGGTTTCGAAAATACGCGCGCTGACTGAGGAAGCTTCATTTTTGAAAATTTTGAAAAAACGCCAGCGTTTGGGGACTCTGTTCCCCGAGCCCCCTACCAGCGGTTCTGCCCTTGGGACCTCCGCTGGGACTGCCGCCAGAGACCACTCTTTGGGACCTGCAGCCCAGACCAACAGCGCCTGCGGTGGTTTGAATAATCAGGGACGGATTCATGTGCCCTTTTGTTGAACCTGTGTCCCTCCGCCATCCAAAAGTTCTCCATTCCGCTGCTTCTCAGGCAAAATTCGAAGGCAGGTTTTTATGCCTGAATACAAAAAATGGGAATCCAACAAAAGAAAGACAGTGCTAATGAGAGCGTTGCGATACAGGACAGCAGACTATCAGCGGAACTGGACTGGATTGCATCGCAACCAAATGTTTTTGCAGACAAAAATGCTCAACGATGAAACCTTTTGACGAAACATTGTTTCTTTGTTTTCGGTTACGAAATTTGAAACCGTCCGAAGGTCATTTCATACTTTTATTGCCTGTCCGTCATTGATCGATGCATGACTAAGTCATGTTTGAGTCATGAGACTCACGAAAGTGTTGGTCGCATTTTGCTCATTTTCAGAATTTGCATCTTTGAAGAAAAGTATCGTTCCGAAAACAAAGAATGAACGTTGGCAAATTTTCTCAAATGACATGCGGTTTTTTTCACCAGTCATTTGAAGGTGCCGATGTTGGCTGTTTTGGTTGTCGCCTCTTCAAGACTGTTTTGAAGGTACAGTCCAGAAATGATTTCAAACTCCAGATGCAACCAATTCCGAATATTCTTCTTCTTCATTTGCCATCTTGATCCGACAGCCATGGCGCCAGTGGCTCGGCATGAACCCTGTTTGCACAGCTCGCAAGGAGAACAATGCTCCATAATCGTTGCCCAACTCCGCTCGACATTCTCAACGGAAACCGGAAGCGAGAAACCAAATTGGTCACACGGGGAAAACCAGGGAGATTTCTATGAACAATAAAGCTCCCTCCCGGATACAAACCCTGCCGCGACTTCAGATGGCAAGCCGGAGCCCCCAGGGAGCATTTATTTCTCCGAGGGGGCAGGGTTGGGTCAGGTTCAGATTGCTTCAGCTGAGAAAAAATGTTATTTTCTTGCGAGTACAGGGCCCAAATCGAGCATT